>JAGDQP010062032.1:0-10675 GCA_022664845.1 Lepisma saccharinum
ACATATCCACTGCTACCGGATTGTGCAGTCAATGACTTGAAGATGCTGATAGAATTACGGCCAACCAGTGGTGGTTTCAAAATCGAGAATTGACACATCGTAAATCGAACAAGACGTTGGTAGGTTGTTCTAATTTCCTTTAAACTACGTGGAAATAATCAAGCTGCTTTTGATAAAACTTCTGTAGGTTTAGTGTAATAGAAGGCTACAGAATTAGAAGATCTCTAATTTAAACGTAACTAGTCATATTTTTATCTACACCGTGGTAAAGTGGAAGCGGGGGGTTCTTCAAGGTAAACTAAGCCCCCTCAATTAATTCCGTTCAAGCTTCAACAGTGCCTCGTTGGTCCAATCGTTCGAGGCTCGCTAGCGACCATCCTTAGTTTCCATTGCTTCTTCGCTACTTTCCCCATTCGTATCCGTGTAAATGATCACCCAGAAACGTCATCCCTCACGTGACAGGCCAAAATTTACCAACTCTTTCGAAGAAAAATAATTTTTCAATAATTTGATGTATATTTCCGGTAAGGATGAAATTAATACTTCCGTACACAACGACCTCTGTTAAATATATGAAACGGTAAATGGCATTTTTAAATTACGATTGATGTTGACTGGGCTTTGCCGGTTTAGCTTAGATTAAGGTCATGACCCAAATTTTTCTAATGCCATTCCACGACTACTCCAATATTAAGAAAATATCCCAAGGGGAAACGAAGCCGTCGATAGAGATTTCCTGATAAACGTCACGTATCGTGTACTAAGTAGTTAACCAACAAAAAATCACGAGGATTTAACTACTGTACTTCCGGTGTGAGTACCTGCACGTAAGAACGTATGTAGCCAGAAGCATGTTGCATCATTCCATCACTTTCGTTAGGTGTCTGTGATTACGCGTAATACTTTTTTTTTCCTGTCTGACTTCTAAGAAGTGCTCGAAGAAGCTACGATAGGAATGGCGGGGGAAGGGTTATTGTTTTGACCTTGATGTCTCCCTTTTGCGTCATTTGGTTTACATAATAGAAATGCATTATAATGGCACATTTCTTTTTTCAAAGATTATTATACTAACAGATATCAAAAGATCAGATAACTTCAAATAATTTTTATTTTGTAAATTAAGTTGATCGTTTGTGTATACGTCAAATTACTTAAGATTTTTAGAGTAATGGGTTCTTATATTTTTTCCGTTCACGGCAACCTTAGTGTACCAAGAATTATCCATGACCCCAAATCAGGAAACTTCATGTTACGTAAAGCAAATGCTACACGTAGTCAGTCCACAAATTTCAAACATGCTCAGCTGTAAAAGATGGGCCTTCACTCTTCAAACAGTTTTATGTAATTTATTGTATGTTACAGCTGCAATAGGAGCAGTTTTTGAGTAGTATAATTTTTCTTCATGCTTGTAATTTTTCCGCGGTACCTTATCTGACTACGGGGCACACTTTGAATATCATTAGTTTAAAAAGGTAAAAGCTATCCCTGTGCGATATGCACGCACCGTGAACGGCTCATGGGGGACGTGGAGGTAGTGCTCCACATTTTCTTGACCTACGACACGAGGTGGGGTGGTCATGTCCCACGTTTGACTGCCTTTACCTTCCCAAGGACACCCTGTTACTCAATTTGATAGGAGGCTGAGTGCACCTCAGAGCGCCAGGCATAGGAACACTGCGAGAAAAGTCTCCAGCGTCCTGGCCGGGATTTGAACCCGGGCCGCCCCACGCTGGTGTAATACGGCATGGCTCATTGAACTTATCTTTGCGCCATCTCGTTAGCGTTTTAGCAATTCTGATTAGAACTTTCCAGTCAGTTTTCATTAGTTTGATAAAATTATGAATTATTGGTTTCTTACATTCCAATTGAAGTGACTTTAAGGGAGAGGGATGTCAACCAGCACCTATTTTGAAGGTACCATACTAACACGCCTGTTGAGACAGATGGTCGGCCGCGAATCTTTGACCGGCCGAATGCCAAGCTTAAGCTTCTACAAAGACACAGCTGTTCTGCTTTTTAGAAGGAAAAGATTCGAGTACTAAGGATAGCTGGTTTCGCATGTAATCAAGAAGTTTTTGGTCAGATTTCCTGTAGGATCCGTCCTTAAGACTAATCTCAATTCGAGGGAGTACAATGGCAAATATGTCTGTTCACGTTGTCCAAGAATCTATGCATATGCCTTCAGATTCATCATAGTATCAAGATAAGGGATATTAAAATATTCCATAACTGCATCATTGACAGTTCTTACTTTTATCCTGAATTGTTATACAATTGTCCATGTTGATTATCCAGAAGTTTTAAGTATGTTCAAACTGATAACATATCACCTGATTCTATTGCGAAGTGCTGTCTACTGATAAAATCTCATTTCCACGTCATTCTACTAAATATCTAGACACCTTTGATAAAATGCAAGTTTTTTCCTTCCAAAGAAATTTATGGCCTTTGATGCATATTGGCTCAGAACGGGATAGGTTAGAGGCTGTGGGAAGGAAATCGACCAAGCCCTAGTTTTACGATACCATCCCGACGTTAGCCTGGTGCGACGGGGACAATTGTGGTAAATTTTACCCATTTTAAGCAAGTCTACTTCAGATTCAGTACCCCTCTATATATAGATATTTTTTTTTTTTTTTACTTTCCATCGACATTCGTTCAAGTTGGTTGGTTGGTTTGGTTTTTCATTGTTTGGTTTTCTGCCAGAAAGTCCCTGGGTAAGGTGAACCGATGGTGCTTTGACATTGTCTTCCACGGATTGAGAAATCCCTAAGGATGAAGCAGTTTAAAGTAAAAATCGAATGTTCCCACCGGGAAGCGAACTCAGCTCTTAATTAGGATGTCAGAACTGCAGGCATTAATCCACCGGGGATACTGCATTTAAACCTTTCTGGGTGAGTTGTAACGCTTGCTACCTTGTAATGAAAAGGTCCCAGGTCCAATACATGGTGAGAACAAGTGGTTCGCAGCCTCCGTTAAACTATAGGTCCCGTCCTTACGGCGTCATGCTATGAAAGGCAATAGGAAAACTCCATCGGTTCACCTTGCCTATGCCGGATTGATAGAGTCTAAACTGGCTGCAGCCTTGGGACCCCGCAAAACGCAAATAGGTTGCTTTTACGACTATAGGAGATAGATATTTAGGGGCCATAATAGTGTCTAGCCCCCCTCCTCAATAGCTTAATCCAGCACTGATAGTCAGTCCCCTTTCAGATTTTGAGCAAGAACTTTTAGCGTAATGAGTGTAGGCGAAAGATAATCGTAGTTCTTGCACATCATTCGTTAGGCGAAGTGGTGTATTTTCTCGTCTTTAGTACTCGTTAAACTGCTTCCTTAGGTATAATTTGTGAAGCTTACGACCTCCATTGATACAAATTATCTTCCCTATATTTCTATCCTTCCGATTAATACTCGTACAATAATTTTCTCTTCCTTTTGGTAATAAAGGCCTTCTAGGAAAGCAATTTCTAAAAGAATAATTATTTATAAATATTGACCTGTGAAAGGTTGCGCATTTTTCTTCCTCGCGCCACGTCTCCGCTTCCCCACTTATTTGGATCGATTATAGATTTTGAAGGTCGTTCAGCAGCATTTGTATTTTTTAGTTCCGTTACAGCGACCTCTGGGCGCAAGTACTTTTACCTTTGTGATTTAATTATGAAAGAAAACTCGTGAAGGTTTTTAGTATTGGTGTGAAAGTATTTCTAAATTGTTTTTACTTCCGACAACTAAAACACATTCTTGTGTGTTGCAAACCCAATTCTACTTCATGTAGTTTGCCTTGATGTAATGACAAATTAACTTCCAAACGATTGCGTAATTTTTGCTTCAATGACAAGTTTATAGGGTATTAACTCGGGGCTACACATAGCCATCTAATAAGCACGTAACATTATTGTGGGGTTAATACAGCCAGACTTCCATGTACAATCCCAGGAAATGCTGTAAGGCAGATATCTCCAACCTGTGGCCCGCGTAGCGATATTGACTGGCCCCGAATTACTATATTCTACAGTGGATCTAAAAGAAAGTAATTAAAAACACAAGAAGTAATTTGGTCCTTGAATATTACACAGATATCTTACTATTTTGTATTAAATTTCGTGTTAATAATCAACGTAAAAAATAATAGGCATATAATTACTATATTACTTTTGAGTGGGTCCTTTATAATGACGCCCTAGCCCTCTTCCTGCGTAGCTATTCGGCTCGCTGACAGAAAAGGTTTGCAGACCCCTGCTGTAACTAATATTGCTTCTCTGCACATGAACTTATTACGCGAGTAGCGTTAACTAGCTGAGGCGATAACGGTCTTACCCCATAATCCCACAATTCTCGAACATAAACCCCAGCTTAAAAGAAAAAAAAATGCTGCTAAATATTTAGACTCTTCGTCTAGCATAACTATGCCCTCCCAATTTTGTCGTTATACCCCTGAAGTGAAAATCCTGGCGTAGCTCCTGTAATCCGATAATTTTGTAATTAATTTAGTATCAATTGAAATCGTCAGTGAAATTTAAAACTCTAGATTGGAACACCAGTGATCAAATTGTCAAAGCCAACTTGCCCCATTCGTTTTTTTTTTTTTTTTCTCTCATGACGAACTGCTTGGACATTTAATAGATTACGTAGTTTTTGAAATCTCAATGTTAACAGTAGGACCTATAATTCAAAACTCTTCTATTCTGAAATAGGGGTCTCGTGTAAGCGCTTATGTAGAAAATAATGAGAATAAATTTTGACGTCAATGTAAAATGAACAAGCCACAATAACCAGAGAAGCGCAACATTTATAAACGTCGTTGCATATGCTTGGAGTTTTGTGCGCAGTAGCATTGGAACGTGCAATATTCAATTTCACCAAGTTCTTTTAGAAGATGGATGCTTGTATACTATTTTGTAATTTGTACTTCGACACGGCAAAAGACGTTGGTTGTCGCTGATGACGTCATAACATTCAGTGTGGGTGGGTACAAGTGCGTGTTGTGCAAGAGCCAATCAGAAACGTGCTAGCGAAGGGTGTGTGCCGGCGAGCCCCCATTTTTGCTTCATTCATTCGTTACACTTACACGATAATTTGTTTAGTATTAATATAATCGTAATAAGGGATACATTTTTCTCCCTGCAGGCACGAAATTGACAATTTTTTAAAAATAGTTATTTGTTAAAAGAATTATTTTCCACTTTTTCCTCCCAATATCGATCTGGGAAGACCTTGGATTTGGGAAGCATTGGCAGATTCCATATTTCTACATAGGGGGGACTAGCTGCTACAGCTACGAATGCAGGTCAAGTCAATACCATGAGGCGTGTTTGGAAATAGGGTGTCTACGCGACCGACAGCACGTTTCCCGCTTTGGAAGGATTGCGAAGGTGGAGCGCGCAATTATGCATAAGCATCAATATGTGTCGCTACATAGCCTTCATCTGTTGCGTCAGACTTCTATAGTTGCATATGTAGAGAGGTTGTTGAGTATCTATTTGTATCTTCACTTTCCCTGCTGTTGCGCGTTATGATGAAAATGTGACGCGTGTACTGATTCACGTAGTTCATAATTCTAGTGCTGAACACTTAATTTTCATTGATATGACGTATTTACTCAAATCTTGAGGTTTCTAACCTGTATGTAGTTAGTCCTGGGGATCCTGGGAGCGTTCTGTGGGGTTCCGCGAATCAAATTCTTTTTTGGATTAAAACTTATTTGACAGTGTTACAAACTGATGTTTTTCACTGATACCCTTTTTTTCTTTGTTATTGGGTTCTCGCAATTTTCCAATTATTTCTTGTGTGAGATGTTCATCCCGAAAGGAATCGGGCAAGTTGAACTGATGGTTGAATTGAGAGGCATTTACCTCACCGGGGATCGCATCCGGGACCCCTTTGTAGCAAGAGGAGTAACTAAAACGCCCGTCTAATGGCAACAAATTGCCTCGTACTTAACGTGTTTTTTACGTGTGCCGGGAAAAAGTAGGGGGCAACAATGGACAGTTGGTCTTTTTTGGGATCTGATTTGGAAGAGCTTTGGAATCACTTCTCCAATACACAACAGATAATCGCTGACTGATGAACTATTCACTGTAGTTCTAAAAGCGAATGTCGAGATAATTCGTACGTATAACATAGGCCACGATGACCTACATTCCGCATCGTTGTTCTTGGAAGTACTTGCCAATTGCCAAGGAATACAGGGCTCGAAATGAAAATTTTCACGAAACTGAATGCTTTACATTCGTTAACATGCATTTGTCCCTTTTTGTCTATGATTACCATATTGACGAGACGGAATAGGGAGTTCCCAGATATTCACGAACCGGAACAGCGTTACGGTTTGCTCCGGTCCATTTCGAGCCCTGAAGGAACATCATCCTTCCGACATGTGACGAACTTCATCAAAATGTTTTCATTATCTGTTATTGTTGCCCACGAGACGAGAGAAATGTCTATGGAAAACGAGACTGCCTCAATTTCGTCTCGGGCAACACTCCCAAAGAAATCAACTATGTATGTGTGTTAGATTTTCACGTGCTTTATCTTTGAACCTATATTTTGAAAATTCAGTAGGTGTTTAATTTTGTTGTATTTCGTAATTTATTTTTCAGATCCGTGAAAAATGCCAAGAGCTATCGTTAACAGAGGAGCAGATTCACGAAGTATGCAAACGTCTGAAGACTGAGATTGAACGAGGACTTGGAAAAGAAACTCATCGAGATTCCAGCGTGAAATGCTTCATTACGTACGTCCGGGATCTGCCCAATGGTCAAGGTAACTATCTTCTATTAGATGTCATTGTTTACCGTGAATACAGAAAATGATTCTTATGTAACACTCATCTTTGGCTTTGTCATTGTTAACTGGCATTATTGTATTGAGGGAACATTTTAGTTGGATGGAGGTGTTTTATTGGGTAATTTTGATATTAATAGTGGGTTAAATCTGGCAGGGAGAGGCAGACAGACAGGGAGGAAGGGGGAGGGGGTAAACAGTGTCTGAACCAGTTCTCTAGTGTTCAAAAGAACCGTAAGCTGTTCTTTAGACCGAACAACGTAATTCTCGTATATGTAAGACTAGGGAACCTTGAGGCAGGAAATATGTCAAACTAGAGCCATAAGATGATTGGAAATGTATAATTCTCTTCAGTGAATCATTGAGAACCCAAGATGGTAACCAGTTTTATAGCGGTAGTTTTCTAAGGGTGTACAATCAGGACGAGAATTGGCAATAACACGCGCACGGAGGGAGGCCTTTTCTCACAAGCGCAGAGGCAAAAAACCTGCGAGACTTGTCACAGTTGGACTTAGCCAAGCCTCCAAATGCTATTGCGTTACTGAAAGGTGAACCTTCACCTGCAGTTATGCTTGCTTGTTAGTATTAGATTAGACACCGGTTTAAAAACTCTTCTTTGTAATAAGATCAATGGAGAAATTGATATTATCAGATGTTGGGGAAAGTCCAGGTGTCAATTCTTTTGAAGCCTCTTTTTATCATTTGCCAATTGTTTGATCATGTCACCGACCTCTACACAATGAAAACGAGGTTAAATATTTAGATTATGTATGAGATTGGAGACACTCATCTGCTTTGTAAGTACATACTTAAATTCTCAACATCTTTTTTTTTATACGCAAGATTTTAAATACTAGGTCAGAACAATTCATGAACAGACAATACCATTCTTTGTACATTGTTACTTCCTGTGTTTGACCTAGCTCTATCTATTCGATATCTTAATTCGTGAACTCATTGAAAGTCTTTTAATTAATTTTAAAAACCATTCTTAGATTAGTTTTTATTTATGTGAGAGACATTATCTATCTAGTGGTTCGGTGTCAATGTTAAATAATATATTCCTTCTTTAGGACGTCCTTATCTTCCGATGGAAGGAAATGGCAAACCACTATCGGTTCACTTTGCTCAGACCTGCCATTCGGTAGGACACCACCACCATCAAATTAGTTAATGAGGAGTTGCAACTTTGAACCGGGTCGCCAAAAGTGAACCGGTTTCTGCTGTTAGCCTTCAACAGTTACTGACCGAATTTCTTCCCACAACTTCTCCCAGCCTGAGCCATATTTGCCTAACGGCCATAAATGAAATTAAAATTCTCAGCTTGCCATGCTAGAACAAACTGTCCACTTCAAAAGATGAAGTAATATAGTTTGCTATCTAAAATATTGTATGATTGAGTCTTTGCATAATTGCCTGTTCATCTGTGCTTACTGCAGTCTTTAGTGGAGGGGGTTGTCACTTTAATCCAACCAACTTTACAAGCATGGCAGTTTCCTTTTTCTTTCTGTATGACGTGCAAAGTGTCCTTAAAAGGATGTTTTGAAATTCAGCGTCTTCCGCTGTTTCGTTTGAAGAATTCGCTAAAGGACTTTTGTTACCGGATGGAGGAAATAACACGGATAACTCTTGTGGCGGATCCATGATTTTCTTCTCACTAAGTGATTTTTAAGTAAATTTATCGTTGCCCCCTCATATTAAGTTTTATCACGGAATTTCCCACCGGTATTCCCCCCCCCCCAAATGATATTTCTTGATAATTTGTCCGGGAACAAATCTGAGCTTTTTCGTATATCATGCTAAGTGTTTTCCCTTAGGAGATGCACTTCTCTGGATCCGCCACTGAATTCAGATTGCGGTAAAAGCTACGCTTCTATTGATTGGAAAAGTAAACAGAAGGTTTTAATTCTGATAATTGTGTTCAAACAATATAATTTCCTAACGATTTGTGACATCCGTAGAGAAAATACTATTTTTGAAAGCGTCGTACACACTTTTTTTTTAATTAAAGATCTTGGAGTTGCAGATAATGGATTTTCTGGCGTCTTAATTGGTCCGTTCCCTATAGCTTCTTTTCTCACGTCACGAAACTTGAGAGTGTAAACTTCCCCTAAAACGTTCCCAGTAACCCATTTCGGCCATGCGGATCAATATTACGTAAGAGCTAGAAATGCTTCTTGCTATCCTTGATGTAGGTAGTTACATAAACAAATTTGTATCTGCTGGTAAACCTTCTGTGTATAATAAAAGCACGTATTTTATACATATCACGAAAAAGTTGACTAATTTATGGTATGATGGAACTTTTAATATCACCAGGTTTTTACAATTTCACTGGAAATGGGGCTTCAGATTGAAAATTACATACATTATTCGATTCGCTGTAACAGGGATTCTGCAAGGATTTTCAGTTTGAAAGGGGGCGTTCAAATCCAAAATAGGAGGGATATCAAGACACTGCCTTGTGATCGAGGGATCCCGGGTTCTATTTCCGTTGGGAACAATATGGTTCAGTCCTTAGGATGTCATCTTCATCCTATGGAAGGCAATGAAAAACACCCATCAGTTCGCCTTGTCCTTTGTTTCAGGTCCTGCCTTCGGGCAGAACAACAATCATGTTATCCCAAGTAATGCATGAATTTTAATCTGAAATTTAAGTGGAGGTTGAGAATAGAGGTAACACGTGTGCAGTTTGGATGACATGGAATACTATCTCGTTTAAGCTAGTTTTTTTTTTTTTCAATTGTATGCGAATGACGACACATGTTCTTTGCCCTTTTGAGTTGATTACAATTACATCTTTATACTACAAAGTCAAGGACTGTCTAACATACGTCATTCTTTTGTCGAAAGAACAGTAGTTATGAAGTTGCTTGTAATTTTCAGCCGCCTGTTACTGGCACATTTCCAGGCAGTTCAAATTAGTGTTAGAAGTATAACAATATGCTTTAATGAATTGAAGCAAAAAAAAACACTTTGACCTTAGTTACCAGTCGAGTATATTCATATGGAAAAGAGAAAACAAAGATCTACAGGGTGTCTTTGAAATAATGGTGCAAGTTTTGGGAGGTTTATGCTAAGTCTACACAGCTTAACGTCATTATATCGCGCTGACATAATTTGTGACTATGCCACGGTAACTTCCCGAGCACCTGTAGCTCCAAAACTACGCATAATTTTTTTTTTCAGAACTTCATTTGTTTTGATGTGAAAGATCACCGGCCTAAGTTTGAGGCATTATTTCGTGAACACACTGTACGTAATTACAATGTTGATCCTGTAGTAAATTTTGTGCTATATTTAAACAAAAGGATCGTTATTAGTGCAAGAACGAAATTATATTCTTCGCTTCTATCATCAGATTGAACTAATTAAGTCTTTCTACACTGTATGTAAAGCTCAGAATGAGAATAATATCCTTACAAGTATCATATTTATACAAGTTACATTTATAGAGGCGTAAACATGTTACACCATTTCTCTTCTGTGTGCTATTGAACGCTGCATATAGGTGTTTCGTTACATTTTGGCTTACGTCATAGGCTAGTTATAAATGTTTCACGAAAGTGGAAACTTTAGAGAAATGACTGGCAGGTTCTGGATTTCGAAATATTGATTAGTGCATTTCGCAGTTTAGCGTGCGCACCAAGTGGTGGTATTTATGCTAATCTGTAAGGCATGGAATGAAATCCAAAACTAATGTTTTGCAAATGATGTGGTGATAACACAGGATGGAGATATTCGTTGGATTTCTCTTCGTTTTGGCCAGTCCTTATTTCACTCACTTTGAACAAATATTGATGGGTTTAGAAACTTGTCAGAATGAACGAGCAGCCGTAGCTCAGTTGGTAGATTGTTAGCTTCGCATTTGCGAGGTGCTGGATTCGATACC
>JAGDQP010062035.1:0-11938 GCA_022664845.1 Lepisma saccharinum
CTGATAAAATATATTAGTATGTTCAAAATTTTGCCTCAACATTCAGACTTTGGCCTTACCGAAAACAAAATTTAATGACTTTTTATCCGAACAGCTGTGGGATCTTCAAAATCCGAATTCAATTAACTGCCGAGTTTAAAGGTTGGGTTCCAACATTCGAGAAGTGAGTGAGGACTTCGAATTCGAACAGCTGCATCTTTGAAAGTTCGAATTTGAGGTGGGGGTGGAAGGTGACGTACTTTATGATTTCCACCTCCAAAGTTTGACATCAAAGTTTGACCTTGTGAGACACAAAAAATGTAATGGGAGGTCATAAAATACCAACATTTTTAACTTCTACTACTTGCTTCAAAAGCAAGCATGCATTTATATTTTGTGCGACTCAGTCGCGGGAACAGATTCGCCCAGTGTGCCGCAAGACTTAAGGACGGTACCTACAGTTCTTTTCATAAATTGGGTTCCGAAGCAATCCGTTCAAGAGATCCAAGTAAGAAGTGAACCTGTGACTACGCACACAGAAAGCAAACGCACTAACATTTCGGCTACTTCGAAGTCGAATGAGGGGAGAGTTTTTCAATATAGTGTGGTGCAATCCGAGCTACGTACGCCTGAGATGTTTCAAGTGATTTAAAGTAGTAGAAGTGGGTTAAAATTTAAGGAAAGGATTTGTTATATCCCTGGGACAGTGTATTGGGGGGGCGGATAAGGGGTAAGTTTTCCAAAATTTAGTACTTTCAACAGAACTATATATATCTGCAAAGTTTCAAACCGATTAAAGTAGCTGAAGAAGTTAGTTAAAATTGAAAGGATGTAATGTGAGTCTCGTGGGTGTGTGGATTGAGTGGGGAATTCGGGGTGTTTTCGAAAAATTTCTACTGTTATCGAAAATGTGGTCGATTACAAAGTTCCAAGCAGTTTGGGATAGTGGAAGTGGGCGAAAAGTCAGCTACAATATTTGAACCAAACAGAGGAATGAAGTTAAAAACATGTTGTTTTAGCTTTATAGAAATGTGTTTGTGCTACCGACGAAAGAAACATTTTGACGAATACTTTTGGACCTGCCATTTTTTGGAAAACAATTAAAATTTCAATAAACTTAATAAAGAGTGCACAGTCCAACCTAGAGAAAGGACCTGGTTCACGGACTATTAACTATGAAAGTCATCTTCTTGCAAACTGAAGAGTTAAAGTTAAAGTTGAACCCAGTTAAAGTTACCAACAGATGACCAGAAAGTATAGACATTGTCTGCTGGATAACATGCAACAGAACTAGTGTAAAACGTGTGGATCCGAAATACACAAAGTTAGTCTCTGTACCGAGAAGTTTGGAGAGCGTGTGTGTATTGGAAACATGTACTGTGCTCATATATTCTTACATAGGACGGGACTGAAATCCATGTAAAACAGTGGAGGAAAGACTTGTGTTCGATTACACCACAGAAATAAACCTAGCAGCTTCCATCTAGATTAAGACAAAGTTTATATGCTGACGATAAAATCGCCACCCAATCAACTAGCAGCACCGGCTTATAACCAGCGGTCTGGTACAACTGCAACATGACAAATAAAACTCACAATTTCAAAATTCAATGTTCCTACGTTTAATTCTACGTTTATCCAAATCAAGACGCCAGTTTAAATTTTAAACACAGAGGTCATCCGAGTTTGAAACATTATCAGGGCGCAGTGAAAATAGGTAACTAGTAAATGAATGTAGAAAGAAGTAGTTTAGTAATTAATTTTCATCACAGATCAAGAGAGAAGTTGTCAAAATCAGGGTTTGGATATGGTATATTATTTTACAAAATTGGAAACAACAGAATCCATGGAATTCTAAATAATTATGTTCAATATGTAGAGTATAGAATATGCTATCAATATTTCCATTATAGAAACTTCTACGCTGGGCAATTGTGATCTTTCCAGATTTTGTGAAAGTAGGTTTCAAATATTATTGCTAGTTTATGAAAGCTTTCAAATTCTCTTATTTTTCATACTCTTTAGGTAGTATCTCTAATAATTTAGACGTTTCCATAAGGTATTCACGTGACTTGATTCTAACTTTTTATTTCTAAGTTGCTTTCTATACTTAAAGTAAACGTGTTGCAAGCTTTGAAATACAAATATGATACTTGTTAACTTGAATCAAAGTTACTGCAAGCTTATCTACCGTGACATTCCACATTGTATCCTTGCAGCAAGTGTAGCATGACAAACTCTCCTCGAGTTTATAAAGTTTCAAATAACACTTTCGTTTTAAGCTTGTTTCAAGAATGACACTCAAGCTAAGGACTTATTTTTCTTGCGTAAACTGTACTCTGGGAAGAATATAACCCCAATCTTTAGAATCAGCTCAAATTTTAAAAATAGGCCGGAAATGTTATATTTTTTATGTATATTATTTAGAAGGATATTTTCGTTTGTTTGAATTGAAGAAAGGGGTTTGTAATAATTTTATTTATGTAAACATAAATACATAATACATTAAGATGTATTTTTGCATTTAAAACGAGATAATATAACGTACTTTTCTCTCGAGAAACTATTTGTCATGAAATGATCTGAGTGACAAGGAGTGAATACTTAGGGAATGCTAAAACAGTAGTGAAAGATATAATCAATACGAGTAACCAGAATTCTTATCGAGAGTTTTTAAATCTTACTTCTTTATAGGTAAGTTTAGGATAGACTCTATCATTTTCGGTACTAAAATAACGTGACGTAGGAGACATATATCCTTCATTCTTCGTCTTGAATGACATTTCTTCCAGTGATGTCTAAGATTCGAAATACCACCATTGAAGAAATGAGTCGTAATAATATAAGTTCGTAAAGCTAATAAAGAATGATATTGAACGAAACTATAAGCATCATTCTGGTTATCCAAACATAGAGCTCCTCGACTTCTCTTCGCCTCCTACTTTTGCGAAGCGTTAAAATATATAGTCATGGTTAGGCCAAGGCTATTACCCATTTAGAGGGTTACACCCTTTTTTGGGATAGAAAGTGCTAGCACATCACATTCGCAAAAAGGGAAGCATTAGTATAGACATGCATGTTAACTTCTGACCCTGGGGCAACTCGGAGCACTGATTAAAGATATTATGAGCCCTGTTAGTCTTAATACATTACTATGAGACTTATGGAATTATGAAGTTGTGTGGCCGAAAAGGGGTCGAGGTCAGGTATTTCCGGATGATTATCTGGCAGAATGGAAAGACGCATGCTTATAAAGAGAGATATTGTACAGGTGATTAGCCGTGGGTGTGGATTATAAGTAGGATCATGATGCATTTTGCCTAACAATAAAGGATGGAAGTTTTCATAGCGCTTGTTGATGTATTCTTGTCTTAGTGCTTTTAGATAATGAAGTATGTGCGGAGTGGTGATGAGGATGTATTATAGATGGGCTATGGGGCTGGGAATTTCGATTCGGTGAGCGATACGGAAGGCATGTCCTTCGAGAATTTTCAACTTATTGTAGAGAGTGAGTGCGGATGATATCCAAGCAACATGACGATATGTAAAACAGGTATGAAGAATGTTAGGATGGCTATAGGTGGGAGACCACAGGTTGTTCCTGTTAGCTACTTGAGGAGATTAAGTAAGTTGTATACTTTAGCTTTGAGGTAAGGATCATAACTGATTCCAAGATATGTAACAGTATTTGTCGTTTGATATAAATCTGATTTAATTTAATGGTAAGTACAATTGAGTTGAACTTATTGAGCGAAACACTAATACATTATTTTTGTCACAAATTCATATTATCATTTGCTAGTTTACAGATTTTACGAAGAAATGTTCAGAGGAAGCTTAATAAAATACATATTTCTCTGTCTCAACATGTCACAATAATAATATAGTATTCAAAATTCAAATTTTGAAAATATTTACATCATTTCAATGTCAATTAGTTCAATATTACATTACATATAACTCTGCTGCCATCTAATGGTAGAGTTTTCAGTGCGTATTATACTCATTAACATAAATGTATAAATCGACAGAATTTTTTTTAACATTTCTGCTTTACTTATAATATTTTATTTTAATAAATAATTTTATGTTTTATCATTCTAATAGTGTAAATTACTTTAATATCATTCATGAAGCTAGACGTCCATTTATTCCTGTTATCGTGACTTAACTTTAGTCTGAAATCAAAGTTTTATGGTCATTTATGATTTTAGTTTAACACTTTCAGTAAGACGAAACAAGTTAGAACAAGCGTGAAATAATAGAAGAACATGTGAACTTCCTACAAACATTAAAAAAAAACGTGAATATCAACTTAAGCGATATTGTTACTTAACATCATCATCATAATCAAAAGTCCTTTACACGGTCGTGTGTAGATTTACTGATCCACACAAACCCTTGACGCGTCGTTATGTACCGTTTACCTATGTCCTTTACCATTTTTCAAACCAGCGGTATTCCGTTCAGAAATTGGGTCTATGCCGCACTCCCCTAGCACATAACGTGTATATCAGTTTGATTTGATACAATAAAGTTACCCGTAAAAAGCCTTGTTTAAATATGCTGCATAAGGCACAATAACATTTTATATGATAACTGCAACCACACTTCATATGGCGTGAAGGCCATATTGCTGTGACTTTAAACGGGTATTACTCGTATTCCATCGGTCCAGTAGAATAGGAAACACGGAAGGTTGTATGCGTGTTCCAGCATTTATTTTCGAAACCTTGGTATTTAAAATTTACAACACAATATTTCATTAGATTCATTCATTCTGGTTTAAAAATTTAATTTAAATTTGCAGCTTTTCTATCGATTTTTGACCGTTTTTTTTAAGTTAGGGGTGCTCTCGAGGATTTCCCCGTTCTGGCTGAATCACTGATTACGGTACGTATGTGCAGAGTATGATATAAGGAGTACGCTTGGAAATAGGTAGGATGTGCCGAGCGATATATCATATAAGGCTGTTCCTAAAGAATATTGCCCCCTCAAACAAAAACAGAAATGGCGCCACTTATTACGAATAACATTGTCTTTTACTGACATCAGCATATAAGAAATACCTATTCAAATTATATATATCGTGCTACCTTAAAAATGGTATTTTGTTCGTATTTTAAAAGTAAGCAAGATAAAGACAGCATAACGTAAATATTTAAAATTTAAATGAAAACAAATTACCTTGATATTATGATTGTCATTTAAAAGTTTGTTAGTAGGTGACGCAAATTTTATACGAATTGCAACTCAAACTAACGTACTATTTTAAAATACTAAGGATACAATTAATTTAGAAATTTTCAAAGAAGAATTTAGTTTCTGAAAAGTCTCTTTCAGTGTGCACATAATTCACAATTATTGAAACACACGACATGTAATTTAAACTCCTGTGACTGAAAATTTTACTCACTGGTTAGAAACGTTTTATCGACATTACCCTGTAACTTTGTCTTGCAACAAAACCATTGTTTCTTACCTTTATCCTAACTTTTTATTAATGCGCTTCATAACAATTATGTTCCATGAATCACTGACAAAATTTATGTATTTTTATTATGATTTAATTTGTCTTTAATGAATTCGAAATCCAATTTATAATATTTTCCTGTATTTCTTGATACCTTAAAAGTTTTCAACGAATTGGATTTATTTTACAATTTCTAAACAAACTTTTCTTGTAGAAAACCTATTTCACTAAAAATGATATGAACATTTCAATAATCCCATGTAAACAGTACTTTGAAATTAATCAATCAGTTGGTTTTTAATAATAGGTACGAGTTGTATTGTGTGGGATAGGAATTGAATAATTTCAATATATTAGTGTAACAGAAGCACTTATTTTCTTCGTTACAAATCGAATACTTTTTATTGTTTAATGGTAATTGAAATGATTTTAAACTCTCTAAAACACAAACTGCAGATTGCAAAGTTTATGATATTGTAATTAAATTACTGTCATCTTCTATTTCCTGGTGATTAAACTTGCTGTTGGTTTAAGATTATCACTAAAGGTCCTCACATAACTTATCACCTCAATTTGAGCTTCATGATTATTCTTTTACTATTCTGTTGGGAGAAATAGACAAATTTCACAGTATTTGAAAATACAAGTTATTTCTTCCTATCGTTTACACGAAAATAACCCATTTTCAAATTAGAATTCTTGAATATGTGGAAGGTGCATTCTAAACTAAAAACTTGCATGCCGTAATTTTTATATTTTCTGCTCTCTGCACTAGTTTGATAATGTTTCAGATTTCGTACCAATTTAATTCCTTTCTTTTACACTACGTCTCTGTATCGAGACATCTTAATCTGTAATTTGGATAGACCTGGCAACTTATGCATAAAATGTAATACTCGTGAAGGAATATTTAATCCGTTCTTCACTTATTTTTTTAGGCACCAGCCAACACAAAATGCTGAGTTGTTACGAGAAACGATTCTTTGATTTACATAGTTATATATAATATTCTGTTTCCATTTACCTATATATCGAAATTATGAATGTTTATTATTATAGCTTATTAAGTTTTGCATTTTTCTCTATAGTCAATATAAAGACAAGTAAAGAATGTCATACGAAAATAAGTCTAATATTATTCAATTCGGTTAGTTGAGGATAATGCCATTTTAGCAGAAAGGAATGTTTCAATTCAACATTAAACACGATTTCTCTGTGCTTTACTCCAGAAGTAGAACATGTGAGCTTTTCTTTATAAATAATTTTGTTTTATTAGAAAATATGAACGTAACAAACAGTTTTTTGGGGGGAGACTGCTACTGCTCATGTTGCCGGAAGTGGTCATAACATTTAATTGCGCAGTAAAGTGATAAATACGGTTGACATGATAGCAAGGAAGGAGCTAATTTATTATATAAATTATAAATACTGTCAGCTTAGAATAATTTGAAATTGATGTATGTCTATGGCACAACATGCACAGTAGAAGTTAAGATCATAGAAGAAACGAACTTATTTAAGACACCAAATGTCAATATACAAGAGCTGCAGGTCGGCGGCCCTTAACAGAAAGCTTCTGGATACAATGATTCATAAGCTCATATTTCCAAATCCAACCTCGACTTAATGCAACACCACGTACAATAGCAGTGTTGCCATACGAAAAGAACAACTACATTACGCCCAAATGACTATCCATCATTTGTCAATACAACAAACAATATCCCTTCCCGGTCTGATGAACATGGTATTAATTCCTTTAAAGAATAACAAAGCAAACAATAAATAGTTAAGAAAATGGCCACGAACCCCACTACCAACCAACTACAACCAACTGGAAACACTTACCCTTAGCGTATGCCTACAAAACCTTTCCAGCGTATATCCTAGGCATTCTCGCCAAACATATGCAACAAGCAGAAAGCTTGGTGCCATACAGAATAAAAAAAAATCGGAGAAACCAAACATCGCCTTGGGGATTGTCATTAACATTGGACTAATTAGAGAATTTCCCCCTTTCGAGACAGATTTTCCTGCCAAAAACTACGAAAGCTACTAAACTTGATTTCCGGGTTCTCATTTTCGTTATTTTTTATATTTTGGGCAAACCAAGCGAATACAGTGACACCCCATTACCGGGTGAAGTGGGCTTTTCTTTTACCCTAGTTAATAGTCTATTAAAAACTTTGGTAAACTTTATTTTTATATGGGCGAGTCTAGTAACTTTGGACTTCGGCCCGTCACGATTCGCCTTTAGCTGTTAAAATCCACATCCATGCCCCTGTCGGGGCTCGAACCCGGGAACTTCTGGCCGATGGCCTATCGCCACAGATCGCTCGGCCACCCGACCGGCAATACTCTATTAAGGCACGATCGGTTTATATTATTCAAATTTAAGTGCAGGTAAGAAGAAAATACCTTTCACCGGATAAAATTAGATTTTTTCTTCAATAATGAGCATATTATTCTTAAAAGAATGTTCATTGTTGGGGGCCGAAATACGTCACAACAGCTCAGAACTTGAACCTAAACACTTGCTTTAAACCAGACTTGTCAACCTAGAGGGTTGCAAACCTTAATGCGTGAGGTTTGCCAACCTGGAAGGGAAAAATACGGGAAATTGCGTGAGAAGCGGAAAAACATATGCCAGAGAGTTACAGCAGAGATGTTAATTATCACAAAAGTAATATTAAAAAAACAAACACAGTGTACGATAATAAGTAGGTCTAATTTCAGTTTCCAGAGTAGGTACTATTAAAAAGATAAATTAAACCCAACGTTTTCAAAGTCATTAAAATAATTTACTATCTGATCAGTTCAACAATTATTCTATATATCATCAGTTTTCTGTTTGAAGCGAGGGATGGTTGCGATTTCCCCCTATCTAAGAAAATCTTCCCTAGCTCTGTTTTCCGAAATATATACAAACGTGGGATATGAAACGGCACGGTTTTCGCTTTCTCAGATGATACGGTTTCCTCAGATTTTTTCTATATTTTGACTTGTGAGATTTTTTTTTACCATCTATGGAAATTTTACAAATCGGATACTGCATACCTAACATGAAGATAAGTAACAAGGAACGAAATATATATCATCACTTTAATATTTAATTAAATAAAGAAAAAAACAGTTATTTTTACTAGATACTATTTTTCATTTGTGTAAATCGTTGTACAACTTAGTAGCTGTTATGGCAGTCTCTAAAATTTCACTGGAAGATTTTACAAGGGCAATGGTAAGAGCCACTCTAAACCACAGACTCTCTCAGTTTTTTTTTCTGTTTATACCAAGCATGCGCTGCTATCGAGTTGTAACCATCAGCTATATCGTAATGTCTTGCAATGCTGCCACTCCAGAAAGTCAATTTGTTTATCTATACTTCAATTTACAGCGCGAACTTTAAATTTTGCATTTTTTACTCAAAATGCATGAGTCTGCAGGTTCTTTGCGTGAGTTAATGCTTGAATGCGTGTGATTCACGCATTTTGCGTGAAAGTTGACATTTCTCTTTAAACTGTTACGAAAACTAAAACCAGATGTTAGTTACACAACTTCTTTAATCAAATTGGTTCCAAAAAACATTCAGGACATAACCACATGTATTACCTCCCACTCAAATAAAACTTGATATGAACAGTGAACACATTTATAACTATAATAATGAACTTCTGAGTGGCTATATCCTGGAGAGGCCTCATTATTATTATTATTATAAATGTGTGTGTTTCCTGTTACTTCCTCCAAAACTACAAGATCCATCTAACAGATTAGGTACCATAAAATTATAAGACCTTACATTGTATGGGTAGCACATATAAATATGTACATTTGCATCAAGTTTAACCGCTGAGACTGCAGCAGCGAAATATATAACTTCCTATTATATGTGGCTATCCTGTTCTAAATCCACTCCCTCAATCCTGACATCTGAAAGAATCTAGTATGAGGGTATCGCCTACATACGTGAGCAGGGATTGAAATGGCGCGGCTTGATGGGGAATTTCGTCCCTCTGGAAACTTCATTTCCTCCTCACTGAAGTCCTCTTGCCTGATGCATCAGACGGTAAATGTCAATCATTTATCGAAAAAATACCCTTGGGTTTCCATCCCAGAGAAAATATATCACCGCAAGCACTCTATGTACCGTACTGATCAATTGAACTGTGATGGCTCGAGCAGCATGAATATGACTTTAATAATCTCAACTGTCAACTGTAAGAGAATCGAACTTTAAACGACTCATAGATATAGTTTTCCTTCATATCTTGTGTTGCTACACCATTAGTAGATCTGGTAATGATGTATATATTTAATAGCCCGTAAAGCTACGAGCCATTGCTATTATATTACTATTAAAATAGTCAACTTCCTTCTCTACATATATTGTTTTACTTATGCATCTCTCCTTGCTGGATCAACAGCCGCGAGGTGATGATAGTATATTAGTTTATAAATGTGCTTCCTTTCTGAAGAAATTCTACAATTCAAAAGTATCTTGAGCTTCGAGATCAGTGGCTAGATCATACCGTTTCGAACTGTTGAAATAGTGTTTTAGAAATGGTGTTCCATTCACTGCCTTGTAAATATTATTCTCCAAATAATCCTTGTTTTTTTTTAGGTCAATTTTATGTCGCCAATAAACATGCACTTAATGACCCATAATATTGCATTTTTGCTAGTTGCTTGGTAAATAGGCATCGTGTTGAAATCAGCACTCATATTTGTCGTTAAAGCACATGATCAATTGCTCTTCAGAAAGATCTTAAATCGAATCTACTATCAATATACAAAAATTGGAAATCATAGTTCAGAAACCTCGGCGACGCAATTAGGCAGCAACATCAAAATCAGAAATAACGTTAGAGCGGAAACATTAACTGAAGTAATTATAGTAACTAAAAATTCGATAAAGTACTCTTGATGAACATAAGTTAGGTTGGAATGCATCTAGTTCCCACGCGGACCAACACTTTGTAATATGTTATGTTTTAATTATAAAGTTCTATATAATAGTGTGTTTTGTGAATATACTTATGAGCTTTAGAAATATCGGTCTTAGGCCAGGATAGAGTGGGGAAGACAACGTTGGAAGATAGTCGGCTTGGGTCTAGCATTTGCCTGCGGAAAAAGCCATGATATTTTTTTTAGTCCTTATATAATCGTGCTGATTTTGAAGATAATTACTATATGTGTTCTCATATATTTCAGGTATTATTAAGTGTCTCGTTATCATCGAAATTATGATAAAATATAACTTTCTAATATGTCTGAACACTATTTTATTGGAACTATCGTCCATCATCGAATCAAGTTAGGATTAAAACGACCCTTTCGGATTCTACAGATGATTATGTATCTAATGTTTGAGTCTTATAAACATAGAAACGCTAATTAGCGTTGCACTTTGATATGGCGAATACGCGAATACCACATCCCTTACATAATTGTATCAGGTTTTGTTCGGGTCGATAAAATGAATCTCACGTTATGCTCGAAAGTTAGTTTGATAAGTCAGTGCCGCACATAATTACTTCTGCACGTTAGTGAGAGGATATTAATTTGAAATAACACGAACAAAACTCCTAAACTCTTAACAGCTGTAGTACTAAAACAAATTGGGAATATAATGGTAGAAGTATATTTACGTCGGAGAGTACACATACATCAATTAAGAAGGTTACAGCGAGTTTACCAATCAATCACTATGCATGAAAATGAAGCTAAAAACTGGTAGGACATTGAATCTAATAAACAAACTAGTAGTTCTACAAATGATGAACAAGCGCTATTACGTCATGAATAATGAAATAATGAAAGGTCAAAGAGTTTCACCTAAGCATTTGGATTCTGAGTTGTATTAACTTACATTCAATTATTTGAGGGGGAGTGAATTGTTAGATATTCAGAAAGCGGTTATAGTTAAATATCAATAGTTCACAAAATGATTACAGTTTAATACATATGGTTAACAAAATGATTATTCTTTAATATCTTTGATTGAGTGATTGCGTGTGTGATGAGTATCAGCCAATAAACTCATTTTACTATCCATGATATTTTTGAATTTTGTTTGGAAAACAAGTGAACCGAAGGATGTAGTTTCTGAATGATGAAAGCAGATTTACAAACCTAACGCAAGGAAACATTCATGGTCTGTATGTTTGTGCTGTAACGAATTTATGATGCAATATGCAAATGGATTGCTCTAATTTACTGACAAATGCTTTGAATATAAAGATATCGACATTTGCTGGATGTTTGAAAGAATACATGCATATGAAAATATGTGCTTTTGTTTGGTACTAAACTGCATGTTTAGATTTGATGCATGATATATGATATATTGTTTGGTTTGTATTGTTTGATATATATTGTTGCATGAACCTAACCTATTGAAGTGTTTGTATCAGAATTGGGTTTCAGATAGTGCATGAATTTTGATGTAGTTATTAAGCATATGTAATTTGTACAATATCTGTTTCA
>JAGDQP010062037.1:367-11938 GCA_022664845.1 Lepisma saccharinum
TCCTCCCATTTAGTGGCAGAAGCCTTTTGGGGCGACAGTCCCGGTTTGCCGGATTGCGAAATTGCGCCATTACGAAATTACGAGTAGCGCTCCTGAATCCTGTTTCTCTGCTCCTCACTAGTTACGTCCCTGCTGTAGCTCAGCCTGTTTATGTTGGAAATAAATAAATAAATTCATTTTCCGCCGAAAAAAACACTTCATAATTAAAATCATTTAAATAAAAATATTATATTTTTCAATTACTTACTGAAGTATAAACGTCTCATTGCATCTCTTCCATGAAAGCAGCCCCTGGATCTGTTCTGTATAGTGTTTTAAAGGCCGGAAAAAAACCGGAAGTTTTGAGAAAAAACATTAAAAATTGTTTTTTTCGACGAAGTAAAAAAACGTGGTTTTATTGACGAAATTGTTTTTTTTTTTTTTGCCTTTTCATCTCCAATATATACTACTTAACACACTCAATGCATTCAATCGGATGATCTTATGTTAAAAAATGTACAAAACACTTGCAATTTACATTAGAAATGCAATATATGTCATTAGCTCCCTTGTACATGAGAGAAACGTTCTGTTCCCTCCTGGCCCTTAGGCATCTTTGTCTCAGAGCCACAAAACATACATTTTGCTTCAAAACTTTGTCAGACGCGGTCCCATTGTGTATTTTTTACTGTATGTATGTTTTCAACATCAACTAACCTCAGTATTTCAATGATCATAAAATGTTGTCAGGGACCCCGTAAAAGTAAAAAGCCGCAGCCACTGGATTGAGCAACTCAGTTGCTGTGCACGCGGAGAGGTTTAAACACATGTTTTTCTGCAAGCGATTGTTGCATCATGTCCAAAATAGAACATCTTTTAATTATTACATTACGGTGGTTTTAGAACTGCCAGTGCGCGCGCTGTCACAGGAGCATGTGTTCCATTTACGAAATTAAAAAAGATTAGAAAAATCGGTAGGTCTTACACTAGACTTGAGCGTGGACGTCCTCTGAAGAATTGAAATACTTGATTTACTCTCATTAATGCACAAGGGAGTCTCAGCTCTAGAGCTCTGATTTACTTCGTTCTGGTTTAACCAATTATTACGCCTGGATTTTTATCAAGTGAACAGTGTCAAGTATTGTAATAGAAAATATATCTTCATCTAGGACATATGGGTTTTCAAAGCTGGGATTTGATTACCTGTGGCATAGTTTTCGAAACATATTTCTGTTGACTGTTGGAACAATTGTGCTATTACGACTCACCGATTCTGAAGAAATTAATACAAGGACTTAAGAAGACAATTCTCAATGAACTGACACTACTATAAAGAGTGACAATCAGACACCCTTTATCTTCTCTCAGTGAAAGTGGCAACCATAAGCCCATCTTGCCTACGTCACGCGAGGGCTTATGACTTTATATTAAGACCTGTTAGAGTGTGCCAGGGGCCTCGATCTGGCCCATGATTTTCGATAATAATCTAATCATTATTGGAATAAAGTAGAAACAAATTTCCTCTAGAATACAATATTGAAAAACTGCAAAGGTCCTAAATAATAATGTTACGATAGCAGTAAAAAATGAATCGTTCCTCTTAAACAATTCCATCCAGCGACTTTGGATATTATTGGTACTGCTGGACTTTCGACGTTATTCCACTCGATGTTATTCCTTTCGGTGCTATTCCGCGCCCAGTCAACGCTCATAGGCTTTATTCCAATCGGTTTTATTCCGATCGTTGAATTTCATTTCGATGTTATTCCAATCTACTTTATTGCTTTCGGTGTTATTCTGATCGGAACATTTCCTTTCGATATTATTTCCATCGATCCTATTCCTTTCGGCTTTCTTCCAATCGAAACATTTTCTTTTGATTTTATTCCAGTTGGACTTATTCCGGTTTCGTTCCGATTGCTTCATTCCCATTTGGTGTTATTCCTATAGCCTTTATCCCCGTCGGTGTTATTCCATCAGATATATTTCATCGTTATTCCAATTTCGGATTCAAGATAGACCCTGGCCAACACCTTTCCCCTCCCCTTTCCCGGCCTGAGTCCTAGATGCCTAAAGGCCATAAATAAAATCCAAATTCCAAGTTCGGACTTATTTCATTCCATGTTATGATAAGGTCCCACAGTAACTAGTTTGCATCATTTACATATGATTCATGCTAAGGGATACCTAAGTATCCTTCTAGTTGTTTAAGAAGTAAAATCCTACAATAATTGCATTATAACAATAAATGACTAGAGAAAACTCAAAGTACAGTCCTTAGCTTATCTGCTTAGATATTGATAGGTTAAATTTGTCAGTTAACGAAGACGACCAATAACAAAATTTGTGTTTCGAAGGCAAACGTCAGGAAAGAAACTATAAGTAACGTGTCCAAAATCATACCACTTTCCCGTTCGCCAAATTTTTTGCAAGCTTGAATTAAAAAACATAAAATAATAATAAGACTCAATAACTGGGCAGTACATATTTCATGGCGCTTATATACACTAAGTTATTCGTTTAATCGGGGACCAGAGTTTAAAACGCTCATTTTTGGCCCCTACAAAAATATAAAAAACACATCTAAAGAAACTGGTTGCGTTCTGTACAGGTAGTGGTAGTATTGTTGAGACAGGACGATCACGTCGTCCTGTCAACGCAGATGGTTATGCCGTCTCTTCGTTATTGTTTTATTTATAACTGTATTTTACATTATTGTTGCAAGTCTAAGTGATGTTATATTGATATAGATATAATGGCGGGGTTAGTCTATTTATATAAATAGTTGCCATATGTTCAGGTGGTGGGTATCTGTTAATAACCTGAAGTGTTAAGTCCTGATCATTTTCGTTGATCGTCCGGTACATTTCTAGCAAGTGATGCAGTGGTGGATGATGATAGCGTGGTTGGATGTCTTAAAATGTTTCCAGGTGTGCTTTGATTTCCGGGAACGTAAGGCGATCATACAGCAGATATATGGGACTTGGTAGTTTGATGTGGTATGCCAGCCTTAGAGCGTGTCTCTCCCATATCTGTATCTTTTTATAGAAGTCTTCGCTGGCTGTCATCCAGGCGATATGACCATATGTGAGACATGGTCGCAAGAACATTTTGTACGTATGGAGGATTGTGTCTGTTTTTAAACCTCAGGTAGCTTCAGTAGTATTACTCTGTTATTTGCAACTCTGTACATTTTTTTTTGTTCGCGAGAGACCCAAGGCCTCTGTTGTTAGCCACCGGTGTAGCTAACACCCACTAGAGGGTTACGCCCTCTCTTTAGGGAAGGGATTTATAGGAGAGGAGGATGCTTTGGATTGGGGGTGAGCTAAGGGAAGTTACAAAATTTATTTATCCTGTATTTTATTTACGAATAATATAGTCTTGTTCAGCAGTTTCAGTGTTTTTGTATTTTATTTACATCATATTTATTGTGGTCATTATAAGCTTATGCCTATAATCATATCAGGACTTAGGATCCATGATGATGAATGAGCAATGGACATGAAGTGCAATTTCACGCCACAAACAATAAGATGGACAGGTGAGGGTGAATCTTCTTGCCCAGGTGCGACTCTGGGCGCGATGGGTGACTGGTGAGTCCTAGCTGTACACTGATGGAAACAGTGCAGTTATGGAGGTGAAAAGTAAAATGTAGCGCAGTGAAAGTGATATTTCAATAGAGGTCTATTGAGTTACACTGTGGTCTCTAGTGGGTTGGTGTGAACGTAAATGTAGGGACCTGAGTAGGTGGGTTGAAGGTTGATGTTCAATACTGTACGTGCGGCAAACTGAA
Organism: Lepisma saccharinum; assembly: GCA_022664845.1. NCBI lineage: Eukaryota > Metazoa > Arthropoda > Insecta > Zygentoma > Lepismatidae > Lepisma > Lepisma saccharinum. The sequence continues at coordinate 4,140 of JAGDQP010062037.1, forward strand.
GTTGGGTTAGGACGTTGGATTTTTGGAAGGGATACAGATTTTGCAGAGTGATGGTGATGAAAGATAGAAACTGATCGATGGTAATCGGTTGTGTAGGAGAAAGTACGGGTGGGTTGCATGTTTTAGGTTCAGGAGGACGGAGAGGTAGCACTAGGCCGGGATTTTCAGGGGTAGGTTCCGGACGGTTTCTGCATCGATAACTATAGGTTGGATGCTGTTGTCCACAGGTATTGCATTTGGGTGGGTGTTGCAGGTTAGAACAGTCTTTGGTGGTATGTGGACCAGAGCAGTAGCCACATTTAGGAGTATTAGGACAGTAGGAAGTGGGATGGTCGTTATAGGTTTGACAGTGTTCGCATCTGGTAGGTAATGGAGGTTGAGAACGAGAGGGTTCGACACGGTATCGTCTTCTGTAGATGTAGGCATCAGCTGTCAGTAAGTCTTTGATAGTCTGTGAATGAGAGGTTAGAATGTGTACCATGTAGCTGGGTGTTCCGGTTTTGGTTTTGATCCTGATGCATTTGGAGATGATATGGCCTTCTGTTGTGAGTTCTTGCTGAATTTCGTCATCTGCTAATTCTGGATTTACTCCTCGGATAACGACAGAAAGGACTGGTGGTCGTCGAGGAGGTGGTTGATGCGTTTGATGGAGTGTCGAGCCTCGTGAATTGTGCAGTTGGACCAAAAATTTCCAGACTACGCTTGTTTCTGATTTTTGAGGCTAAGTTTTGTTCAGTTGATTTTACAATGATGCCATTGCGTGTTGGAATAATCTGTGTGATAATGTCTCTAGGCACATATTTGAGAAACTGAAGAAGTAGCACTTTATGATTCTGGAACTTTGTATCAAATTTTGTTAGCAAGAAAGAATGAGTTGTAGTACCGGAAAGAGAATCTTCATAGACACTCTGTTCTATGCTATGGTCAGAGTCAGAATCAGAGATAGTATGACTTTTCTTGGCTGGTAGTGAAGATGGTGATCGGCTAATATTGGTGGATGATGCATGTTGGTTAGTGCAACGTTTTTGTCTGCTTTGTCCTTTGGTTTTAATGGTAGCCGAATATGATGGCGGATCTTGATATGGTGATCCTGTCACCTGTTGTGGCAGACGATGTCTTCCAGTCTCTGGTTGATGATTAGACATTATGAGTAGGTTGCTATCTGTCAGGAGGATGAAAAGGGTGAACACATTTGCCAGTCCAGTGACAGTGATAACAGTCGTGATGAATGATAATGATCACTGTGGCTCCCCTAAGAAACAGCAATACGTCTTCTCGGTGATGTCGACTTGTGATAAACACACCCAGCCCACCACAAAATCTTAACGAACAAAAATACTGGTACTCAAACTATATGGCAACAGTGGTTCTCCCAGGTAAGGTATGATCTGAGCCGATATATATTTTTTTGCTGCTAACCCGCAGGTTAGCTTCTTCTGAGGGTTACACCCTCATCTAGGGATGAGTTTTCAATTTGATCATTATATTTTATAATTTGTATTCGCTGGTGTATGTGTTTTCTCTACTATCTTACATCATTTTTTTGGGGGGGGGTTAGTGTTCGTTGCCTATAGGCAAATTTAATCTTTGAAATTGTGAAGTATTTTAGCTTTTTTCCTGTTTGATTATTGGCTCTTCGAAGGTGCTATGAAGTGTGGGCAGTCAGGTGTTGATAGTGCGTTGGCCATTTCGAAGTCCTTGTGTTGATCAGTTATGGAGTTTTTGTATATGGTACTCAGTAGTGAAAGTGGTGTTTGGATTAATATATCTCGTGGGTTGAAGCTCAGATCAGTCTCTATGGTATCCACGAGTAGTGGATGGTCGTTTTGGTATCTTGTACTTATGTATTTTAATCTTGATTTTTCTACGTGACTTAGGATGTTTTCGAACGGTACTTGGTCATAGAGCTCTCTGGTTGGGCTAGGGAGTTGACACGGAAGGCAATTCGGAAAGCGTGTCGCTCCAAGACTTTCAATTTTTCATAGTAAGAGGCTGCAGCTGAGATCCATGCTGTAAAACCGTACGTTAAGACTGGTCGTAAGAAGACTTTGTAAGTGGTGAGTATTGTTTCTGGACGCAGTCCCCATGTTGTGCCCGTTAGTCTTCTGAATAACTTCAGCCTGGTATGTGCTTTCTCTGTGACTTTGTTTAGGTATGGTTTCCATGTTAGTTTGTGGTCAAAAATTACGCCAAGGTATGTGATTTGTTTTGCTGGTTTTATTGTTGTATGGTCGACTGTAATGTCTAGTTTATTTGGATTTCTATGAACTTTGGATCGTCTGTTATGTGGTATGAAGACTATTGCTTGGGTTTTGTTTGAATTTATTTTGAGTCGCCATTTGTTGCACCAAGTAACGAAGCTATGGATAGCGGCGTTTAGGATGTTGTTTATACTGTGCACAGTTTTGGCAGTAGCTAGGAAAGCTGTATCGTCGGCGTATTGAAACAGATGAGCATTGTTCGGTAGGCTTGGTAAGTCTGCAACATATAATAGTTATAGTAGAGGTGAAAGTACTGAACCATGCGGGACACCACTGAAGATGAAGTATGGATGGGAACTGGTGTTGTTTATATTAACATATGATATACGGTTGGAGAGGAACTGGTACGTGAATCGAATATATGCCCCTGGAAGTTTAAGTTTAATAAGTTTATAGAAACAGTCCTTAGTGCCACACCTTGTCGAATGCCTTCTCCAGGTCAAATAAGACTAGGCATGATGGATTTAGTGAGTTGTAATTTTGGACTATTAGGTTTGTGAGCCTTAGTAGTTGGTCGTTTATGCTGAAATTTGGTCAGAAGCCAGCTTGGTGTATCGGTAGTAGGCTGTGCTCTGTGATGTGGTGGTGTAATCTATAGACCAATATTCGTTCCAGGATTTTGCTGAAAGTTGTTGTTAACTGTATTGGTCGGTATGAGGAAACGGAATTTGTTACTTTGTTCGGTTTTGGGAACATTAATGTTGTTGATATTTTCCAGTCCTGTGGTATGAAGCCGGTGCGTAGAATGAATATATATATTATTGCCAGTAGTTGCATGAATGATGCGGGAGCTTCTTTGATGTGGCGGTAGCTTATATTGTCAATGCCTGGTGCGGAGTTTCTTTTGTTTGCCAAAGATCGGTGGATGTCTTCTACGGTGATGGCTTCTGTGAGAGGGTTTGTTTCTGGCATAGTATGGCTGATATTGGGTTGAAGTGCTGGTGACTCTGGATTTAGCCTGTCTACTGGATGGTGGTATGGACTTTGCTGTGGAGGTGGTGTGAAGACATCTTGTAGATATTCGGCAAATGCATCGGCTTTTTCTTGGTCTGTTGTTAACGGTATGTTGTTCTGAAGTAATGCGTTTGGTGTTGAGGTACATTGTCCAGTTAGCATCTTAAATCTATTCCAGTACTTTGTCGGGTCACTCGTTTCTCCTAATGAGTTGCATGCTTTAATCAAGCTTCTTTATTTGTACGCTTTGAGGTAGTTTGTGTTCATCCGTTGTACCTGTCTATGGTGTCGTAGGGGTTCTAAGTTTACAGTACGTAAGTATTCTTTGTATAGTTGTCTTGATCGTTTTAACATTGGTGGGTACTGTGGTGGTAGTTTTGATTTTGATATTGCGGTTGTCTGGGTCGGGATGTGTGCTTTACCTGCATCTTGGTGGGCAGTTGTCATTTGATCCACTATCTTATAAAGGTCGGCTTCTGTTTCAGGTGCATTTTGGTTCCCTGTTTCTAGTTCTACTGCTGTGCGGTACGCAGTCCAATTAGCCTTATCATATCGAGGTACAGTGCGTCTGTATGATGCTTGGTTCCTTGGTGTCTTGATTTCGGCAGCGTAGTGTGAGTTTTATTGGGTCGTGGTCGCTTCCAATAGTGTCTAAGACTTCTACCAGACAGCGAGTTGAGAGGTTGGATGATATGATTACTATATCCGGTGTGGTGTTACTGATGGGTCTTGTGTGGCGAGGTAGCTTATGTATTTCGCCAGTAGTGTTTGTAGTTATGAAGTTATTGAATCTGGTTTTCTGTTGGACTGGTCTGCTGTGAAAGTTTATGTTAGCCATGATGATATAGTTTCCGAAGTTGTTGGATATGTACTGGAAGAATGCATTTGGTATTGGGTGCCTGGGTCTGACATATATTGTTGCTACTGTGATGTATAGTGATTTAAAATACAATGTTACTATTAGGTGCTCCGGTAGATTTGCTATGTTATGTTGGTGTCTTCGGTACGCTATTGTCGGCTGAAATCCCAGTAGTACTCCACCGCTTGCCTTTTGTGCGGCGGCTTTATTGTCGTGTCTTAATATTTGTTGTTTTCCAATTTTACAGTGCATCTTGGCTGTTAGGTTAGTTTCGTTTAGCATAAATGTGTTTATTTGTTCATCCTGTAGCAGTTGTTCAAGTAGGATTTTCTTCTGTGTTACTGATCTGATGTTTACAAATAAGAAAGCTAATGCCATCATGTAGAAAATTGTATGATTTTGCTTGTTCCTCATGGATCTATGTGGGGCTTGCCAGTTGCGTTGCATGAAAGTGTACATATTGACCTGAATACGTAGCATTGAAATTGACTTGTAGGGTAGCTTTTGCTGCATATTGAACCTGTATTTCTTACGTCTCAGCACTTCAAAATGTGCAGACGTTTTTCCATAAGTTTGAAATAGGAAACAACTCCACGATTTTTTTTTAATTCTACAGGAAAAAATACAATACTTGTAAACTGTCTGAGCAGTACGAAAGTATCAGAACACCGTTTCGAATATTCAGTAGGAATATTGTTTCCTTTCAATAAATAATAAACATATTATACAGATTTTGTTAATTTCCCGCAAAACAGCTTTTTGGATTTGTTTCCTTCTTCAAACTGTTAAAAATAAAAAATGGACTGATATTTTTACGCGTTTTAAAACTTTTAAAAATCCGACACTCAAAAACTATTTATCCTAGACAATTCAAAATTGCACCATTCGTTTCAGAATTTCAAGAGCTGCAACTGGATATACTAGTTGACTTACAAGATCAATCTTTATTTTTAAAAAAATAAAACAAACTTTGGTTTTCTTTGCAAAAATCAAAATATATTTTTTTTTCTAAATATATGTTGATTGTGCTTTTGATTAGAAAGTATGTACCAAATTCCATGATGGTGTTTCAGTGGGATCATACTGATTTTTTTCTAACGGCAGTAAGCTTTTAGCAAAGTAAATTTAATTGGTTAAAATGTGACATACAGTACCTTCAATTTAGTTCTATTGTAGAACAAACGTAGCCGCCGCTGCACAGTGGAGGAGGTCGTGGGTTCGGTCTCACCGGCCGACTATCCTGACTGAGACTTTGCAGGGTTTTTCCTCAGTCACACCAGGCAAATGCCGAGACGACACCTTCAACATAGGTCCCAGCTGACATCTTCCCCAATCCTCTCGCGAAAACAGTCAGAGCCTTACATGACTAAAAGCCATAAATAGAATTCAAATTAGAATATATTGTAGAGCATAACTAGTAAAAATTAATGTCCATCCTGATCTCTGTATTAAAAAAGCAGTAAGAATTATTAGTTTAAAATTATTTAGTTAAAGACTAATAAACCTACCACATTTACTAATGATAATAAAGTAGTAGGTTTATTAGCCTGTAACTAAATAATTTCCAGCTACTTACTGCTGTTTGCTGCTGCAGTACTGCTTTTTTAAATACAGAGATGCCCTTTTTAGTTCCCATTTCTTTCTCACAAAACACACACCACAACAAGAAAAACCTGGAGATGAACTAACCTTGAAGATAAAAGCAGAGAGGAAGTAACAGGGTAAAATCCCTTCGGACGGTCTTGAGGAGGGTGAAGAAGGAAGCTTTCCCTTCTGCTAGGGTTGTAAATCATCTGAAGAACAGGGAAGTTTCTCCTCCCTCATACTCACAAATCACTGCAGATGTTCGAAACGCAAAGTTGGAGAAAAATATAGAGTGCGAATTTTAATGTTATGATTAATCGTTGAGTACTTAGAATATAAAATCACTACAACAAAAGCAATTGTCTCTTCATAAAGAATAAATACTGCTTTACTACCGTATTAATTTATTATGTATAATTAATAAATAGTTTGTTCAAAATTCTCTCTAAAAGTTCGGACTCAACTATGCAAATTTAATCCTCCATAATTCGAAACCATGATCGAATTTTAATAGTTTCAATTCATACTGAAATCAAACATGCAACTCAAGACATTTCCTGAAAATTGCAAATAGATATTGTAAGTCGTAATGAAATTGCCGTAGTTGCAAAATGACTGTATTTTGCATTGTGTCGGTCACATTGAGGAGCCCTCTTAAGGAGCTTTTATTTTTTTACTTTCAGCTGTTTGCCGCCCGGGGCGCATGCCCCCTTAGATTCGTCACTGGTGAAATGACTCCATGACTCGATCTTACTGCCTACAAAGTCGTGTCTTCCCGGCAGCATTCTTTCGAAGATAGTAGCTGCATCTTTAATATACTTGCCATCGTACAGACGATTATATTCAATTTAACGTACCGTTCATAATTTGATCTATCTAAATTCAGATCGAGTTGACAAAGAGGTTTCGTTATAATACAACTACTCCCTCCCGAAAAATAATTATGGAAACGGAATGTACAAAATTATATGACAATCACGCGATTTTTTTTTCTGCTAACCCGCGGGTTAGCTCCTTCTGAGGGTTACGCCCTCATTTAGGGGTGAGTTTTCAATTTGATCATTATATTTTATAATTTGTCTTCGCTGGTCTATGTGTTTTCTCTACCATCTTACATCATTTTTGGGGGGGGGGGTGTTCGTTGCCTGTAGACAAATTTAATCTTTGAAAATGTGAAGTATTTTAGCTTTTTTTTTTTTCCTGTTTTATTATTGGCTCTGCGAGGGTGCTATGAACTGTGGGCAGTCAGGTGTTGATAGTGCGTTGGCCATTTCGAAGTCCTCGTGTTGATCAGTTATGGAGTATTGGTATATGGTACTCAGTAGTGAAAGTGGTGTTTGGATTAATATCTCTCGTGGGTTGAAGCTCAGGTCAGTCTCTATGGTATCCACGAGTAGTGGATGGTCGTTTTGGTATCTTGTACTGATGTATTTTAATCTTGATTTTTCTATGTGGCTTAGGATGTTTTCGAACGGTACTTGGTCATAGAGCTCTCTCGTTGGGCTAGGGAGTTTGACACGGAAGGCAATTCGGAAAGCGTGTCGCTCCAAGACTTTCAATTTTTCATAGTAAGAGGCTGCAGCTGAGATCCATGCTGTAAAACCGTACGTTAAGACTGGTCGTAAGAAGACTTTGTAAGTGGTGAATATTGTTTCTGGACGCAGTCCCCATGTTGTGCCCGTTAGTCTTCTGAGTAACTTCAGCCTGGTATATGCTTTTTCTGTGACTTTGTTTAGGTATGGTTTCCATGTTAGTTTGTGGTCAAAAATTACGCCAAGGTATGTGACTTGTTTTGCTGGTTTTATTGTTGTATGGTCGACTGTAATGGCAAGTTTATTTGGATTTCTATGAACTTTGGATCTTCTATTATGTGGTATGAAGACTATTGCTTGGGTTTTGTTTGAATTGAATTTATTTTGAGTCGCCATTTGTTGCACCAAGTAACGAAGCTATGGATAGCGGCGTTTAGGATGTTGCTTATACTGTGCACAGTTTTGGCAGTAGCTAGGAAAGCAGTATCGTCGGCGTATTGAAACAGATGAGCATTGTTCGGTAGGCTTGGTAAGTCTGCAACATATAGTAGGTATAGTAGGAGTGAAAGTACTGAACCCTGCGGGATACCACTGAAGATGAAGTATGGA
>JAGDQP010062038.1:1432-11938 GCA_022664845.1 Lepisma saccharinum
GCGTGGACAGTGCAAAGTGGTATTTCCTACTCATTTATTTCGGGGGGCAAATTATTAAATTACTTCCTGAATATTGTGTATACACGGCCGCCGTGCCGTTGCATGCTGTACATGGAAATAAACTTAAGCAACCAGCCAAAATATTATTAAAAAATGGAAGCTTTACGGGTCCAATTTTCCTCCAGACCTTTCTGAACCTTAAGAATACATACTCCGTTGATACAGCTTGTAAGGTTATTGCCACAGGATACATTGAACACGAAACTTACAGAAATGTAGTTGATATGTCTGATAACGAGCTGCTAATTACTAGTAGGTTGCTAGCGATCAATGATGCTGTACAAACCACCTACAAGGCTAGAGCAAAAGCTCTAAGTAAAATTTTGAAACCCATTGGATGTTTGCTAATGCCAACAACCATGCTGAATAAGAAAGTAAAAGAAGCAACAAAATACGATTGCTTTACGAGTGTAGCTAACTTAGCTTCGGATTTGCTTAAATATATTCCGTCTGTTAATGTAGAAATAAGGTGTACTTCTCCTTCTTTTTGTAATCCAAAGTACGTCTCATACCCTTTGCTAAATATAAACTATAACGTTTTCTTTGAGCAAGGTATGAAAGCTTTAAAAGATTCTCTTTTTTTGTCGCCTAATTTTAGTTTAAAAGATAACGAAAATGATGTGACTGTATGAAGCAATTTTAGACCAGTGGTGTGCCCGCTTCCATGTGGCTCTACGGATGCTTGTTACCACATTATTGTTGGACCACATTTGTTCATTGACGTCGAAGTTGTAGCTAGCGAGAACGCTACCCACATTGTTCATGGATCAAGTACTTACCATCGTCCGCATTCTCTTTTTGAATTTCCTCGTGAGTTGTCATTGATGGGACATAATTTTAAGCTGTCAGGAGTCATTGCCTACCAACCACATCATTATGTAGGGTATTGCAAGAGGAGGCAAGAAGAATGGGAACTATTTAATGATATGTCTAAGCATTTCGTTCAAGTGAGACGAGACGTTTGCAACGTGAGACCATATGCAGTAGTCTACATCAGGAAGTGATCCTCCTTCCTTTGTCAATAACTATTATTGTTGCACGTTTCTATTAACAGTTTTATTGGGACAATAGTTTTAAATAAAGTAAGGTTAGTTGTTATTGATTATTCATTATTGTGGAAAATCCTATCTTTGTTCTACTAGGTGCACTCTAATGTAACTTGCGAGTTGCGTTCGAGAGATCTTGCAAATTGTGCGAAAATGCATCAACTATGACACCGGATGTAATAAATATGACTTAGTTAAAATGTGAGCATTTTGTAATTTAAGGACAAACATTTCATAGGGTTCTTGTTTTGTATAATACAAATGTACAAATGTGCTGCTTTGTTATCCAAATGTTCGAAGGGACTAATACATTACCGAAAACGGTTGTGCCTGGAATTTAAAGACTAACGACATTAGTATTTACGTGTATTTTTACAATTATATTACTATCAAAATATTCGGAGAGACTAATATACAACTAGAACGGTTGTTTCTGGAAACCAACGTTTAGAAGTAAGTTAAAACTTTAAATATTATTTATATAACTTATTCAAGAACTATAATACATGCAACTGACACCAATCTTAGTTTCGTTACTATTAATAATATCCATATTATATTCAAAACAACAATTTTGTATTGGAGGTAAAATATACATTTCAACAATCAAAACAATATTCTTTTCTTTCCAACAATCAGAACAAAAAGATGATTTGAATACATACAAGACTTAATAATAAATAACAACTGAATTTAAACAAAATTTGAATAAAGTTAAAAAGAAATCATATTTAAAGCAGGAAAATCTCATCTAATACCTTCCCAGGAGGCAACGTACTAAGAATAGATGATACATTCCCTCGCTGAATTGCGATACTGAGGTGCTAGATTAGAAAGGTGGTCGCGCGAGCATAACCTGAAACAATCTGTATTCGCCGACCAACTTATTTAATAAAATTAAGGCCTGCCGTGCCAAGTACCACCTGATTCAATTGCGATCGCAACTAAAATATACTGTGCAAGTGGATTAGAGCATTTTCGATTTTTATCGGCCTCTCTACGAGTAGCAGCACCACCCGCTTTCAAAGAAGAATGAGTTATATTTGAAATGTCGAATATCAGCGCAGGTAAAATCCCATAATAAAGGTCTTCCTCTTGTCCATGGAACTAGTGTCATTCCATTAGGTATCTTACCGTCGGAGCGGCTACAGCCAGATGGTTCTCGTACCGATAGTATGTTAGCAGAAACTACAGCTCTGAGGATGACATCGTTGACACTAGAATGACGCATATGTCTACCAGCACTCCTGACACAGAAAAGACGGTAAAGGCCCCGTTGATCCAAGAATGCTCCACAGGCTGGACAGCGATGAGGTACACAGACGTCTGCTCCTAAACGTAAGGCAACAGCAATACGGAAGCTTTCGAAAGATGTAGACCAAGAGGATGAGAAGGAAAAGCTTGGAGCCAAGCACCGGACTCAGGTGAATACGCTGCCAGTAGCCTGGCTTGATCTTCAAGACAAGTAGCGGATTGTAGTAACTGCGATTGTGTACGTTTGATGATAGGATCGTCCCAAGAAGACTGAGAGCTATTTCCATCCAAAAGAGGAGAATTTAAACCAATTAACGTTGACCATTTTGTTGAACAATCTTGAATAGAGGCGTCCGGGTCGAGGCAAAGGCCCAGTGGAAGGATAGACTCAACGAGACGACGAGAGCCATGAAAAGACGCTAAAAAGAACGGAATCGCCAAATCCATGGCCCGACGAATGCCAAACCACCTGACCGAACGGGCAGAGTATCCTGTAACCAAGCCTTGCCACTCAAAGAACAATTAAGGATTGATTCGGGGCCTGCCTGTAAAACACAATCGTAACTCTGTAACAAGGACTCTTCCTGCCAAGAAGGAGAACAACTTAAAAAGTACATTCATCGGGGGGTGGAAAAGGAAGCACGAAGTAGATAGAATACTGAATGTGCTGAAATCAATGATAAGCGGGAAAAGAAAAATTCAAGCTTAGAAATCTTCTCAATCAGTAGACTGTTTAGAACCTCGGTAGAAATGGCGGAACCAAGTAGATATGCGGAAGCAGAAGTCATAAATTGTATTCCAGGAGCCACGTCCATGCATCTTAAATAAAGAGTATTGTTCTGGTCTTGCTGAACATTTAGAAAACTAGCTTCGCACTTTGAAATATTCAGATGTAAGCCAATTTCTGGAGATGCATCCCGAATGTTAAGTAAGGTAGAAAGAGCTAGGTCTGGATAGTCCGCGATAGTGTAATCATTTACATCTTATATTATTAATTGTGTAAATGTTATGATGTGCTCCTGTTTAGCACATCTCAAAATAAATTAAATATAAACTGGGTACACCCTAAAAAGATTGTATTCCCAATGCCTCCCGGGAGGCTGTTACAGATTTAAATTATTTCTCCCCTCTCTATTATGGGTCAGGTGAGAAATAACTGTAAATTATCACTTTAATATTCCTTTCTGTTTCGAAAAAAATACTAGTCAAAAATTAGGGGAACATAAGAAGAAACAGAGAAAAGACAATGAACAGTAGAACTGTGCTGCTACTGGAAGCACGTGGCTCTCCCGCAAGAGAAACAGTACACAGGAGATCAACACAGTAAAATTTTTATGGTAGAACAACAGAGAGCTGATACAAGAGGGGCAGGAAAGGAAAGAACTTGGTGGATAAAGGTACATGATCGTAGAGGACCGTATAACCGGATATGTTGACAACAGCAACTTATCGCTAGTAAGGTTTATGGCTTCCGTTAATCACTGCCCACCTGTTGGACATTTAATTGATAAGGTGGTCAATCCGAGTTTGGGGAATCCTGTGCTCTACCACGAGAGCAATTTTACGCAATTCTTAGCTGTTGAGGAGTTGTTGAGACATTCCGGGAAAGAACCCCAGACATGTTCTTTAGAACTGAGGTCCGGTGCGACTGCCTTCGACTTTTATTGTCTATCAACGCCACAAAGCTTATTTTTGGTCTACTACGACGTACTATGCACAAATCTTCCGCATATTTTTAAGATATATTTTCAAAATCAGCGTTGAAACTGTTCTCACTGAAGCTCTATTATGTAATTGGTGCAATGTTATTAATTATTCACTGCCAACATCAATACAATAATTAATGATTCATAAACTGATCAATACAAGCTTTTTAATTTTTCATGTATTTAACAAATCCTGTAATTAAACAAGCCCACAGAATACCCTCTTTGAAGTTGTACGAGAAAAGTGTATGCCTTTGAGGAATTCCTGCACACATTTAAGTTATTTGGACAGTAATAACACAAGTTATACCTTCTTTTAAAAAAGCTCTGCGATTTAAAACTACAAAAACGTATGGGAAATGTCATCATTGTAGAACTTTATCTGACATATCTCAGAAATAGAAAGGAGTAAACAGCTATATTTTACATTTCTCTCTCAGTTCAACCATACTCACCATAAAAACTCCATATAAAATTGTATGGAACAATGTGAACTGATGTCAACTAATTTCAATATGGCCTCAACTAACGTCAACTAACGAAAATCTATCGAATGGCGTGATTTTCATTTCAATCTGAGCATTCTAAATATGAGTGTGAACTTAGCAATCACCATATACTCACTCTTAAATATTTGCTGAGATCATCAAATAACGTCAACTAACGACAAGATGGCCTCAACTAACGTCAACTAACGAAAGTTTATCTAGTGATGTGGTTCTCGTTAATTTCTAAGTATGGTGAGGGTTGCCGTGAACTTAGCCCTCACCATTTGATTACTCGAAAAATATATGAAGGGAACGTAAACTAACGTCAACTAACGATCAACTAACGAATGAAACCGTTTTTAAGTGAATTGGTTTCTGGTGAGGGGTAAGTTCACAACCGTAGTATTTTTGATGTTCATGCAGATTACATTGGTATAAAAACAATATAATTGGTTATTGTTTACATATTACCCTTATTTTTTTCAACAATATGGTTTTGTGGGTTAGGCTGCTATCGCCGAAGATATTCAATTAATTAGGTGGGTAGCGTCTCACAGTTAGTGTTTTTAAAAAAACGGAAAAATTGATCGCCGGAAAAAAAAAACAGGAAAAAACGGCTCTTTTCCAATTTCTCGTGCTACTTTGAAAAAAAACGCCTTTTTTTTTACTTTTACCTTGACATTTTATGATCAATGATTTAGTTAAAATGTTAGTTGATGTTCAAAACATATATTTAGAAAAAAAGCATCCGGAATTGGACTGCATCTGACGAACATTTGAAGCAAAATGTACGTTTTCTGGGTCTGAGCCAAAGATGGCTAACGGCCAGAAGGGAACAGAACGTTTATCTCATGTACAAGGGTAAGATATATTGCATTCCTAATGTAAATTGAAAGTTTTTTGTACATGTTTTAACGTAAGATCATTTGATTGTAGTAAACCTAAACAACAAATGCATTAGGTGTGTTAAGTACTGGATATTGGTGATGAAAAGACAATAAAACCAATTTCGTCAATAAAACCACGTTTTTGTTGCTTTGCGGAAAAAAATACAATTTTTCATGTTTTTTCCCCAAAATTTCCGGTTTTGTCCAGGCCTTCAAAACACTATTCACAGTCAATGCTGCTACGAATATGCTGTTAAGCTAAAGGTATAGCTTGCGATTTTCTTGGAATAAGGCGCATGCCATGTCTTAGTAAACATCCGAATAAATTTTCTAAATCTTAATTTACTTTAATATTGATTGATGCAGATCTGATTAAGAGGGATAGATGTAAATTTGAATGACATTGGCAGAGAGAGGATAGCAACAATAAGTTAAGGCATAAGATATGTCATTGATGTAGATAGCAAACAAAAGAGAGGTAAAACACTGCCTCAACGGATACCGTATAAGATTGATGTTACAAATATGAACTTCTTATGAGACATAATAATTTTTTCACTGTAAATAGGTATGAACGAAACCACGATACGCTATTTCAGAAAAATTAAAGGAAATCCTCAATTTTATCATCAATATATCGTAGTCGACAGTTTGAAAAGCTTTGCTATAATACAACAGTACTAATGTTGCTCTTTGCATATAGTCCATGTTCCAACGGAAATCTTCTGTTACGTTAACCAGCGCGGCATTAGTGCCGTGGTTAAGTCTAAATTCTCACTGAAGAGAATTTGATAATTTGTTGTATGTAAGATAGATATGGTTCTCAACTGTAACAATATATGCCAACCCTTTCGACATAGCCAAATGAATGATGATTGCACGAAAATATGTTGTACTAGTAACATTGCTAGTTATAGGAACTGAGCATATCATTGTCAGTTTCTAAATTGATGGTAAATTTCAACAAGTTATTAAAAGATTAAAAGATATGTCCGTTATATAGGCCAGAGTATTAGGGAGTGTTAGTTTTAAAAATCCCTTTCGGTAGGCCTACATGCTGAGGTAGATTTCGAAGTTTCGCTGGGAGCTGGGGCTCTCCCCCCAACTTCAGTGCTTTTGGGAGGATGCGCCTCCTTTATCTTAACCAAAATCACCCTGCAGCACTACACCACCACGGAGTACATCTTCACCCTCCCACGGTTGGCTGCGCCCCCAAAGGGAAGATTTGCCCCATTTATTGTACCCTACTCTTGGTCATACACCTTCATTGAAAATTTCGTTTCTCTACCTTCAATGATTTGGAAATTGGGTTTTTGGGGCGGCCATTTTGGATCCAAGTTGACGACTTTTTGAAAGTTTTCTTATTTTGTCGTGACCTACTTGTGATAGTACAACTTCAAATAAAATTTCATTTATCCAGCTCAAACGGTGTGCAAAATGCGATTTTGGGCGGTCATTTTGGATCCAAGATGGCGACCTTTCCCAAATGTTGTGATATTTCCCTAAGCTATTCGTCATAATGCACCTTTATGCCAAATTTCGTATCTCTAGCTCAAACGGTGTGGAAAATTGATTTTTAGGTCCGCCATTTTGGATCCAAGATGGCGTCTTTGAACTCATTAGGTAACATTTTCATAATCAAAAAGTGATGTACCTTTATGCCAAATTTTATTTCAATAGCCCCAGCGGTTTAGGCTGTGCATTCTATACAACAATAGGTTCGGCGGCCATTTTGGATCCAAGATGGCGACCGATTTTGCTCATTAACGAACTTAACCGAGCTAATAAGCCTAGGAACAACATATAAAAATTTGGTTCAAATATCTTCAAAATTATGGCCGCTAGCGTGTTAATATATATATCGTATTGTATCGATCTCAATAGGTATATTTTCTTCGAAATCTAACTAAATAGGAGAGCGGATCATAAGGGCCGTTTTCTGCACCTCAACCGATTGTTATGAAATTTATGTAATAACAAGACCATATGAAAGTTCCGATAAGCTAAATCCTACTAGCATACCACTTTCGGATATCATTGAGAACGTGTCAAAAGTGACTACTTCCGGATTCTAATTTTTATAGTGTTGATCAGAATACATGGTGGTATCTCGGGAATGGCGTAAGCTATCAGATCAAAATTTCGTATGGAACGTACTAACATAATGAGCAGGTCACACTGTAAACTAAGAGAATAAATATCCAACCAATCTGGATATAACATTTAGTTTTCTTATGTAAATATTCAATTATTCTTACAAAAATACACTTTTCCCGGTAAACTTTGTATTGTTTGAGGATCAACCTCCATTAGTCACAAAACGATATTCCGGTCTAATAATCTCCATGTAATGTAGAACAACATATTCAAAAATCGGTTTGTAACTCAGGGGACTGATGGTTAAAAAAAAAATATGCTCTAAAGATAAGTACTTCAGATTTCTAATTTTTATAGTGTTTTTTTTTTAAATAAATTGTGATATATCAGGAATGGTGTAAGCTATCAAATCCAAATTTCGTATGGAAAGTACTAATGTAATGAATATGTTATAGGGTAAACCGAGAGACCATTTCTTTAAACGCTTTGGAGATACAAAATAGTTTTCTGATGTAACGATCAATTTTACTAATAAAAATGAACATTTTCCATTTAACGCTGTATTGTTTAACCATCAGCCCCTACTAGCTATAACGACACTTCGATTTAAATTATTATTTCTTAGGCTATCACTTTTCTCGCATTGAGCTCTTTCTCATATTTCAAATCATTGTTTATGATACTTCGTAAACACCTCTTTCACTTCCAATCTTTGTATTTGCTAAGGTTCAATATGTCCCTATTTCCATCTATGATGATTTATTCGCGTTTATTTTCATTGCATGGTCTTCACAGCTTTTCTGCAACTTATTAAATATATGTTTATATGCTGTCTTATTTATTGCAAGAACAATATATTTCGCAAAGCTAATGCATTTATCTTCTCCCGACCACAAATACTGCGTCGCTTTCGAAGAATTTCTTTATAATTTCTTCTAGATAATATACAGGGCGGTTGCAAAGTAGGGGTCAAATTTCGGGAGGAGATTCCTCACATCAAACACGAGGAAATTTCATTTTAAAAATGTCGTATCATACATAGCGACAGAGCTATAGGCGCTCAAAGTTATTGCAGCATCGACAAAAATCACGTCATACCTCGATATGTAATGACGTAGCTTGTGTCGGCTGAGCAATGCAGACTGGAAGTAACCAACTCCCACAATGTCTAAAGAAAATAATTTAAGAATATTTTCTCTTTTTTTCTTCTTTTTGTTCATATTAGACACGATGGGCATGATGATGATCTCGTTGGAATTTAAAATGCATAAGCGCGTCAATGACCTATAACTCATTACGTTATATTAATTTATACCTGGTCAAAACCATGAAAGTAAGGGTCTACGATTTTCACACAATTCTTGGCGTTACTGTAGTGGTTAAATGTGTGCGAGAAAAAGGTGTAACGAATGACCATCCCCACTGACATTGTATTCATTAACTGCATTAAAGTTCAAAATAAAGTTTTATATGATGGATTAAAAGGCAACACCTTCTTTGTATCAATAGAATACAATTTACAGCAAGTCCAAAAAACACTTCACCTTGCATTTTGGGGAGCTTCTTTAATAAGACCGATGAGCTTTCAAGACTATGTCCACTCCGTGAATGACGTACTCGTGCTTCGTGATTAATTCTGCCAGATCCGGCCCCCTAATGGGAGACACAATCTCATAATTATTTTTTACGGTAAATAATCGATAGAAAGCATGCAAAACTTTGGATGCACCCTCCCAAATTTAGCTTCTCAACCCCCCAAAACTGAAAGTTTTGGCAGAATCAATATTCGTACCCATTTTTTCTCATCTCTCATGGTGGCCATTACTTCTCTTAAAATACTTTCTAATAATTTAGAGAAATATTCATCTTCGGGAAGCCTATTCTCTTTACTGTTCACCGAGTAACTTTATCTTAAAATTGAGAATTATTTATCAAATAATTTTGAGCGGAAATTGCATAAAATTGGGAAATGTTTTATTGCTTTGGAGAATGCATTTTTGTCTCATTTCTTGAGGAAGCGTAGATTGCATTAAAATTGAGAAAATTGTTTCTCTTCTCTGAGAAATTCTGTCCAAGTATACGACATCGGTTATTCACAAACCCTCAGATACAGGCCTAGATACCTCAAAATTGAGAACTGTCAACAAGAAAACGCTCCTCAAAGTCGAGAAATAGACGTAAGTCACGATCTATGGAAAACAAGGAAAACTATAGAAGTCAAGGGGCGTGTCTAAGAGCTATGAAAAAAGTCATTGTCGACATAGATTTCGTAATATATACATACAATCCAGCTTCTATTCACCTAAAGAAACATACATAAAAGTTGTATTTTTAAAAATATATACTGTGATGTGTGGTACTGAAGTTAAACTGAAGGCATTGGTACCGGGACATGAACCTGTCTTTTCAATATAGAATAAGTTGGATGCTAACTAGAAATGTATTTGTATGTTCAAAACCTTACTTATTAAATATTCAGTTATTAAGAAAATATATATTATTGTGGAAATACTTAACAAGTATGAACACCCTGTTATCTCGTTACCTATTGATCATTGAATGAATGTTGGAATCGAAGTATTCTGCTTTAGTTAATAATAAGAAAATAATAGTTTCATATGTTTTATCTATCATTCCATAAGAGGTAAGTAATTAGGCTACTGCAACTGCTACAAATAATAAAGCATAATAAACCCCAAAATAACAAATACTAATAATATGTATCATTTTAATTGTACCAAATAGCTCCACATATCCCAGGGGTATGCGACTTAGATCCACAATATGGGTACAACGTCCCAGAATATTTGTGATCAAACAAGGACATCCTTATAATATTATTCTTTAGAATATTGAAAGGATATTCTGGGTTGTAGTCTCAGAAATTTTATCAGAATATCTCCAAAAAATAATGGTTCTCGACATATTCGTAGAATATACTTGTGAAATACGTAACATATTCCTATAT
>JAGDQP010062041.1:0-11938 GCA_022664845.1 Lepisma saccharinum
TGCGTATTCCAGAATATCTCGCATACATTCCGCAATATTTATAGTTCGTTATGAAATATTTAAAACTGGTTATTATTAAAATTACCAACAAATATTGTATACTTGCATTGTAGGCCTTGAAATTTGCGTCTTTACAGAATATCGTGTGCTTTGCCACCATAGAAACAATAATCATGCGTACGTCCAATCTACTTATTTAAGAAGTCGACAACGTCTTAAACGGAGAAGTTCATTAATGTTAAAATATATATATTGCATCTTTACTGAGTATTTAAGAACATATTGCAGTCGCTTGGAAGTCTGAAGTACCACCAAACTTACCTAAAATAACAGTTTCTATTCTAGGAACCAGATTCTAAAAATCCTCTGGAAGGAAAGTATAGAATCGCGAGGTTCCAAATGCACCACACATATGTAGAACGAGCAATGAACGCTGAGAGGAAGAAATCATCTCACGGACGGAATAAGAAACGGGAGAATCCAACTGGATTTTAACAAACCCACCTTGATTCGTTACCATTTCTCCACATTAATTCGTGTCTGCAATACATTCTAGCGGTTTTACCTGAAGTTCCGTGCAAAGTTGATTTACTACATCAATGTGTCTGTGAAATTTCAATAGTAATGAATTCCGATCTCTCCTAATATGAATTCCGTTTTTATCCAAACTGCACATAGCTGGCTCGCAAACAAAATGAAACTGTTAATCGATTCTAACCAGAAATATATGACATGACTCTTAAATGTATAAAAGGCAAAGGGCACTTTGAATTAGTATTCAGGGCCGCAAAATGGACGGTCGTCTATATTTCAGGGCGGAGAACTCATGCAACCCTAGGTAATCCTATTCGATTTTTTTAGATTTACTACCGGGATAATTTCGAAAAGCACCAACATAACCCTATATTATTTGTTCCGCAAAACATTGTGTTCTCGTCGAGGAACCATTAACCGCGAGATGTACTCATCTCTTAGAGTCATTCTACACTAGAAATGTAAATTAGTTGAAGCAAAATTCGAAATGAAATGCTACTTCCTTTTATATATTTTGTTGTACAATTTTATAGAATTATATTTTCTATTACAACTTCCCTTTAATATTTTTATTATTGACAAATGTTAGTTACATTATATCTTGCCTTATATTAGTAGTTATTGAAATTTCATTGCAGTGTAAGATTATTTCTTTGTTAGATTTTAACGTCTGAACGTTAAATTTTGAGTCATATTAATAATCAAATACTCTTTTCAAATTTAAACAATTTAATTCCGGTTCCAAAATTAGGCATCTATCCATTTAACTAGCAATATACGTAGTCACTCTCTAGTAAGCAAATTAAAAATTATATGTTTCATGGAATATTATTCTGTTACTAGATGTCAGTCTGAGCAAGAGGTGCTTAAAGAACATAAATACAATTAAGATTTAAGTTACTTTGTGTGTTGTAAGTGACACACAAAATCAAATTTAATTCGTTTTGTGTTACTTTCTTATTTTAAATTGGATATTTTTGATCAAGTCCAGCTTAAAGCCAGAATTGAAGCGTTTGCGTTAGTTCAAGATGTTAACATGTATGATTTAAAGAATAGGAAAAATATTTTTATTGAAGTGAGATCTTTTGGTACTGCGTTCCGAATCTCATCATAACCAGCAAACTTAAAGCAAGAAAGTTTTAATGAAGTAGACCCTCTGTTATCCGAATTAAAGGGGGCGGAGGTCATTTCTGATAACTAACATTTCGGTTAAAAAAGTTCTTATTTTTTCAAAGTTTAAAGTGAAAAGATGGAAGGCAATGATACCAAGCGACCGTGGGTCAGTGGTAGAGCATTGGTTCAGCATTCAGGAGGTCTTACGTTTTTCCAAGGCTTTTCTTCAGCCATACCAAACAAATGCTCGGATGACATCTGCAAAATAGGCCCTGGCCATATACCTTCCAGCATCCTCTCCCCGACCCTATACCAGCCTGAACCTAATATGTTTACCGTATTGAAAATTATAAGCTGGACTCATACATTTGTAACATATAAAAGTGTTGTACATTTATTTCATTTCTTCGTTTTCTATATATAATATAGCTTTACTGTAAAATTATTTTAAAAGCATTGTATTTAAGTGTGGTGTTTTCTTGAAATAGAATAATACAACTTACAAAATAAGTTATTATTAACTGTTAATACAATTTCCTTACTTCAAGCTTTCACAGTTCTAACATGATTATCATATTTATGAGCAGGTGTTCGTGGGGCTCCAGGTTCGATTCTCCGCTCTGCCAAGGGATTTTTTCCAAAGCGAGAGGGATCTGGAACGGTTCCTCTGATGCAATTTGGGAGCTGCTGTTTCGGCTTTTCTCTTCCAACACGTCAAGTCTGGGTGGGAGCAGTAGGTCAACTCCTCCCGCCGGGATTGAATATGGCTGTGAATTATTTATTTACCAACATAAAACAGAAAAGTACGTCTATAATTGAAGCCCTGAATTGCAAAACATCCCAAGTCCACCGGAGTGCATTAACAAAAAAACAGTCCAAGCTTCTATTTAGTTGAAAAGAAAGGCGTTTTAGCTGTAATATTATGCAAGTGGATAGACATTGGAATATAGATGCCGACGTACAGAAAAGTGAAAATACGGTAAAAGTGTCTTTAAGATGTTTTGGAATTCAGATCTTCAATTTGGTTTCTCGTAAATTAGATATTTGGAAAGTACACCTTATTATTTAAATGAGAAAGATATTAATTTTCCGCTGAATTCTATTCCCTCATCGTAATGTATTATATGGCATTGCTTGTAAACTGGAATCGATTTAGTTGTGCAGCTATTTTGTTACAGGAAGTCATAATAAAGATGTTATTATTATTCTAAATGTATATTCTTATCCAAAAACGAACATTTTTACTGTTAAAAAAACATGGCGCTACAGTTTTTCTACAATTTCAGTACGTGTGCAAGTTCCATATATCTGGACTGTTTGTTCATCCATATCAACCTGTAGTTTGCAAAGTATGTACATGTGAAAATATATTCTTCTGATTGCTAATTTGAACGCACTTAGGTTTTCGTCGGAAAAATAGTTTCATTGATGTTAGGATTATAATGAGCTGCTTCATATAACTCTGTATTATTTGACATTAACGAGTAATATATTTGATGCCCGATAAATGATAACAAAAATAGTGGAACTTTTTGAGTGAAATATGTTTTTAAGTTATGGTTATATTTGAAGCATTTTACATTGTTTTCATATAGTTGTATTATTTACAAATAATTTCGTTGGTGTATATTGTTTCGAATGTATATTTAATGTTGAAAACTAGGCAAAATTAACAGTTTCATGCAAAGTTTGGTGTTACCGGTATACCAAACTGGGGGCCCCCTGATGACGAATACACCACACAGAACCTCTACCTAGCCTAACTAGGAATCGTTAATGCACCCACGAGGACCTTGCGTAGCACACGCACAACGAGAAAAGTACGCATACGATCTCATTTGGATTGACGCCACTTTTCAGTGCCGGAAGGTGCGAGTTACTCTGAGTTTCATAGCAGTTATTTTTTGTTTTCATCATCCAATCATATAATGCATAATATCCAGCCGAAAGGTAGACATAAGCTTCCACCTGTTGTCGCCAAACCAACTTCTACCCAATCTCAATACAGCGCTCAAGGAGCCATTCCAAAAGGTCATCAGATGACCAGCAACCGTTCATCGCCTTCAAGCTCCAGATCTCGTTCTCCAGTTCCTAGAAGACCAGGCAGTTCTAACTCACCTCCGCAGAAGAAGCAACATACTCTCAGCAGCTCCGACTCTAACTCTGTACATTCTATGGATGCCACCGATCAGTCTACATTTCAAGAAACAGCAAGTACTACACCAACGCATTCGTTCCTGCTCTCCAACTATGATACAAAATTCCAGACGCCAAGACTATTCTTACAACAACTACAAAAGTACGTCTCACGAGAAGCCATAACGAGAATCATCCCGCCAAGACATGCAATAATCCTTCAAACACTGACTTCGCAACCACTATAAGAAATAAAATCAGTTTCGAATTTCTTGGGAAACAGACAAATCTACAGAAGATAGACAATAAGCCAACCCGACAATCTCCACCTCCTAGACGATCTCTGATGCTTTCTTTAGTCATAAGAGGAGTCAATCCAGATGTCACAGACGCTGAAGCTTAGCAACAACTCACCACGGAAGGACATACGATCTGTAAATGTCTCCGAATCAAAGCAAAAAAGGGAACAGTAAGCTTAATGATCAGAATTCTTACATCACATCAACAGACGATCGATAATCTACTAGCCAACGGAGCCTTTATCTGTAAAAGAAGATATCGTGTTGAACTATCCCGTGCAACAGCTCTCCTCCCTCTCCGCCGTGACAAATGAAAAGCCTATAACTCCCATTATCCTCAACACTGTCCAAAAGACCAAAAATGTGGCTACTGCACCGGACCTCACAAAACCAGAGACTGCACCAACTTACAATCCCAACCTAAGTGTAATACCTGTGGCGAATCCCACCCTACCTTTAGTTATAAATGTAAAGGCCGTTCTCAAATCGAAACTGATACACCAGTTTACATAGCACCTCTATGGCTTCCAGAACCTGCACAGCAAGCCACTATAACCTCACATCAACAGCCCATTACCGTCGCACAAACCCTCTTTCTCCTCACTCTCACCCTCCAAAACATATTCCCATTCGACCGAGAAAAGATCCTACTTCATACACAACATGCCGCCAAAGAAACCTTCCATGTTGCCTTCAAAACAACCAACTCCGGTCCCTACGTTCACTTCCACACTTCACCAGCCTCCTCTCCTGACTGATTCAATGCACCCTACTCACTTGTTACCTCACTTTTCGTCTCCATCTCTGCACTGCATTCCTTAACGTTTACTGAGGACTCATCCGTCTTTCATTGCACCTAGAGTCGCCCCTAGGTAAGAAGAATCAACCTTCATTTGTCGTCAGTGTGTCAGTGTGTTGTGTCGTCTAAGTACACTTCATCCTCATCCTTCATTCATATCGTTTTCATCCCGATTCTCCTGAAAGTATGATTATAAGCTAATGCTTACAATGGCCATAACTGAACGATAATAAGTAAATAAAGGATATGAACAATATTGTACCAACCCATAGTCCGTCCGCATTTCTTTTTCACCCATTTATTCCTATACTCCTCCCCGAAATAGAGGGCGTAACCCTCTGGAGGGAACTAGCCACTTCGGTGACTACCAAAATAAAAATGACGAATAATAACAGAACTTCCGATGATTAGTCTTTCAAAACGAAACTCCCATGTGGAAAATAAGTTCTCGTAGGTGTACAAGTCATTCAAAAAAGCTAATCCATGCGTGGAGAGTCCATAACCCAAACTGATAGATAGCAATATTAATGGCCTCTTTTGAACGTTATCAATATAGTCCATTTTGGTTGGTGAAGCACCGCAAATGCAGCATTTCGTAGAAGGAGCTGCTGATGTTATTGCATCACAGAATTTGCCGTCTATCACGATGAGAAGAATATTGTGATTGATATGAACAACATTTTTTGAGAAACTCACTGTTGTTGGATTAAACTTTTGTATTTCACTTTCTGTATATGAAATATCCTGGCGCATTTGAGCTACATTTTCCTTCTTGAAGAGAATTTTCAGTGGCTTTCAATATCTAGTTGAAGCAGGACGAGGATTCTGCCAGAACAAATATTAATTTAACAGTAACAAGTCACATTATCTTTTCACAATGAATTTCAAATTTAGTCAGTGAAACCTTGTTTTGTATATGTGTGAATATCATGTAGTTTTTAAACGTGTATACAATTTCCTCAACTATCGTTCGTAACGTCTGTGCAAAAGCAGTCAATTTTACACCCATCATTCGGTGATACATATTTATTGCCATTTTGCAGAGGTGCACACATGGGCAGCTATAGTTTTTACATGTTCCATATAAAGTTTCTGTTCCAGCTATAGTTTCCACATGACTTCAACAATGGTTGCATTTCACGTATATATCTTGGTACATTTTTGACAGGCATATATTGTAACCACTGATATTGATAGCAAGAACTTGCAGAGCTTCATTTACACCATCTCGCGTTCGTTGTGAAAATTTGGAATGTTTAATAATAATGTATGAAAAGTGCATTTTAAACTACATAGGCCGAACTGTCTCTTGTCACATAACATTCACTTTGGAAAATTAGGTTATGCGAGTCTTTTTAGGTCATCTGACCCACTGTGGAGTGGTACGAAATTCACACAGTGGAAAAACCTGTCTTTTCATTCTATTGCCTTATATTTACAGACTTTACATATTAAAAAGTTTCTCGTTATTGGTGACATGAACTCGTTAAACGAACGGACTGGATTGGAACATGGGAGTTACCACTTCACAAGAGAGGTGCGTACACTTGGTATTTGAATGCTGACTTTCTTGAAATAGAACAATTTAATTAATTAATGAGTGAGTTATGGAATGAAACAGATAAGTTTAAAAGCAAATAAGGACCGGAATTAAGTTTGTAGGAAAGAAAAAAAGAGAACGTTTACATGGGAATACAAAGCTTTCACAAATGTATATCCTGCTGACAGGAAAAGGATGCTAATATTTTACTTCAAGAATATAATAATCGCGCGATCACCGACTTATCATAGTTGTCTAAAGTTCGGATGATTCAAAGTAAGATTAAATTATAACATGGGTAAAAATTAGTAGGTTTGATGAAGAGGAATCATTTAAATTAATGCGGAACATTCGAAACACCAAACCTGAATACCGCTCTTCGAGATAATAAGCGTAGAGAAGAAAATATCATCAATTCCTTTCGTGATGAGCATGGCACCATTTTTAAAAATAAGGACCTGTACGAAGGTATAAGAAATCAATATAAATGCATCTTTCAACAACCAACCGAAGCACCCGTAGACGTTTTGGAAGTTTTCGGTCTTAGAAACCTCCCATCGCTGTCCGCGGAAGATGTAAGATGCTGATTCAATCCTTTAATGTCAATGAAATCCAGAGTTCGATCTCAAAGTTTAACTATTTATCCTTCGTAAGGGATGATGCTATTCGTGGACCATGGACGACCTTAAGAACTAGAACCTGTTTTTAATTCCTTTGGAAGTCTCTAAAGATTGAAACTGATTTCTTTACATCTATCGGAATTTTATTCAAGAACAATCAAAGTATGGCATCTCTTGACTCATGTCGTTAAATACACTTACAAAACTGAGATGCTAAGCTTATTTCTGCTGTGTGGAAAATGGGATTCGAGTAATAATACCGAAGTAATTATATCAAATTCAGAGTGGAATTAAATGCAAGTCCCCTATTTACTTGTATAGACGAGAAAAGTGGGAAAGTTATACCCCTCGTGTTCTTGCAGACTGACTTTTGCCGTGCCTGTGATAATGTTGAACATACCTACTTGTTTTCAGCCCCGATATCACTTACTAGTTATTTATTTTCAGCAATGTGATCTAATAAAATGTACTTGTGTGTTACTGAATTCAATTTAACATGGCGCAAGGACACTAATAATATTTCAGCACCAGAATTATTTTCAAATAAAGATGCTATAACTATAAAAGATTAAAATTCCAATTAATTAGACAATTTATTTAATAGCTTTAAATGTAATTCGCTATTTTCCGATTTATCTGTAAACATTAAATATTCAAATAATAGGAGATAACCAAGATGCGAAATGATTCCAAGATGTTCTTGAGATGATTCCAAAACATGGCTGTGGTGAGTTGTTAATTTCGGTATTGCAGAGGAAGAATGAGATGTTAGACTTCTGGCTTCCGTTGACCAAGGAACTTGAATCACATGAGATATTTAATTGTTATTCCATATGAATATGTTTCTGAGAATGTAATAGTTTCTGTTGAATGTTAGTATGAGGCAAGTCTTTTTATTGTTGCGTTGAAAGACGTTGAAGGTAATTCCGATGAGAATTGAAATGACTGCAGTTGTATCCTGCGCTGCCTGTAATTTTGAAAAACCGCTGGTAAGAATTTTCATGACCTCTTCAAAACAGAGATCCAGAATGAAAGGCATGACTTTCTGTACATTCTGAATAAAACTTGGACTTTCAGGAATGCCTTTGTGATCTGAAATGTCGTTATCGGTAACAAACTGATGAGCTGACTGAGAAAGCTGTTGTATATGCTTTAGTCGGTGCAGTAGAAGCAGCAGTAGCAGATCTCTGACTCGTGTCGGTTGAGATACGTGTAGCCTTATATTTCTTGAAGGCCTGACAGTCTTTATAATGTGCTGGGTGGTCTTGGCCACAATTTACAAAATTAACAGGTGTGGTTCGTGTTGTTTTCTTACATTCAGTTGACAGGTGACCTGTCACATCTTAACTACATAAAACATGTAAATTGAGTATGATTTTATCTCTGATATCAGCAACATTCCGAAAATTTATTGGGTTGGTATATTTCCACGGAGATTTTATAAGGACAGAGATATTCCGATTGAAGCAATTCTTGAAGGTTGAAAGTTCTCTAGAGTGTGACCAAAAACAATGGTAATTAGCGACGGTGATGTGAGGATTGATCTCGGCGGTACATTTTCTTGACATCAATGAATTGAAATTTGCTGGCTTTGAGATCCTGATAAATATCTTCAGTCCGAAGGTAATTTTCTAATTACTATCTTGTAAGGCCGATACTTTTAGGTACATAGTGGTGAACTGCACGAGCGTTTGTATGCTATAAGTTTTTAGTTTTTCATTATCTACCAGAGTAGCTGCTTGAAAGCAGAAGAACTCAATGTTTTGTCGGAGTTTGGGTGGAGTAGCACAGATAGTTGAGAGAGCGCGAGGGAAAGCGTACTTATTTTCATGCCATACATGAAGATTGCCGTAGGCCTATTAGACTTATCACCAGTTGCTTGTTTTCCACTGACCAGGGCCGCACCGGTATCAACAAACTCCAGTAACTGAATTTGCTTGGTGGTTTCATTCCCAGACGAAGGAACATTGGAACGTGATTTCACAGGATTTTTTGGCACGGAAACCCCTTCAGTATCCATAGGCTGGTGATCGGACTAAAGTGACAACCGAAACTGAGAAAGTGCAGTGTTTTTCGTGGTTTCTGCATTCTGACTAAACTGCAAGGCGCTCGCGACTTGAGCAGAATTTTTGGCAGGATGTTGGTCAGTCGGCGGTGGAGTATCGAGACGCTATCGCTGTGTAGGCTGAGGCTTGGGACCAGCATACAGAGATGGATAGTTAGGCAATTGCACACCGGGAGTTTTGTTAAGAGTCGTGAGATTGACCTGACGACAATTAGCTAACATTTCGGTACTTTGATTAAGATTTTGAAATCTAGGAATTTCTTGGTTGCCATAGATCTGTTGAAACGCTTTGAAGTTAGTCATTCCGCGTGGTAGGAAGACATAAGATACTTTTTTGAATAATTAACACATACTCCGCTTGCAATTCTTCTCGATGATGTCATCGCTGAATGAAAAAGAGATAACTATAATTGGTAACAGTTTTGTATATACACATTTGGTTCGCGTTTGTTCTATGTAAGCATTCCTCTTTCCGATTAAATCGGAGAACACAGAGACCAAGTACAGTTTCTAATCAAATACCGTACTCTACTCATTTTCAAACCTCAAAGTATGTCACGTATTACTAATATCTATGAATATTACACAAATATCGTTGCTAACAAAACAAAGAGGCGTGTCTCAAATAATTACAAAATTTAATTATTGCTACACCTATGTTTCTCATAGGAAAATCCGTCGCTTATGAGAAACATAAATGTTTCCAGTAGACTTTTAGACAACAATCAAAACCATTGCAATAGTATGTAGCTACGCTGTGCATCTACAACAATAGTCTTCAATACCAATGAAGTATAGATGTGGTATCAAATCTACGGGGGGAGATCGCCTACTTCTCTCTATATATATTTATAAATTTGACCCGGTGAACTTTTAGTACCTTCATTGCTTGCTTAAAATTTCGAAAGAAAAAAAAAGGCGTTAGTAATGAATGGATATTTGTCGTGAGTGAGGTAAAATGTTATCACATATATTCAATTTTCCAATTCACTGTCATTTTCAGAATACCAGCATCTTACGAAATTACCAGCAATTTCATTTTTAACTGACAAAGCAAACTTTCTTTGGTACACTACCTTAAGTTGTGAACCTCGGTTTTTGTTTTAGATAAAAATACGGTCTGGTCCAAAATGTCTTTGAAATAGTTGACAAATAACATTTATTGATTTGAAGTACCTGGATATACGTCGGTAACCGTATTTTTACCTGTCGGAAATTCAGGTAGCTATGAAATATAAGAAACTACGATGCATGACTAGCAAGTTTAGTACAATTAAACATTATCTAGAGTCCATGTGCATATCATATGTAAAACTTTTGTATCCTGAACACTACACATAGTCTTTATTTTTTTAAATCTTTTGTTCATCAAAATGTACTTTACATTTTATTTTGTTTACCATGCTTTTCTTAATAAAATGAATATTAATGCAAAATGTAACAGTGCAATAATATGCTGATTTGAAACTGCACCTTTTGAAATGCATATATGCCATTTACTTTTTTCAATATGTGACTGCCTATCAGTCACTGGGATGGTGATAACTCTCTATATAAGTAAAATGTTTCAATACGAAACCTAGGATACAAAATACCTCATACGACTTGTGAGTCAGACACAATTGGCGAAAATTTCCCCAAACGTTCTCCTAAGAGTAGAATATGGATTAAAACTGAAAACAAAGCAAACAATTTAGCATATTCTCAATTTAGCACTTTGTGTTGAAGATAACATAAAATTTCACAAGTATATGCTATATTTATATTTTCATCTCAATGCAATCAACATTATACTAGTTCAGAAACATATAAAAGGAAACGAATGACAAATAAAGGAAAATAAATGTACCGGTACTTTCTCTATTTTTCTGCATTTTTAAAGGACATCAGCTGCCATCATTTTATTGACAAATAGCATATTCACATATTCCAATAACGATACAATCTTAAAGTCAGAATCGACTTTCAAGCATCGAATCTATTAACTTACATAGAATTAATCTCAACTTAATTATTGTCCAATTTTATACCTTTCCCTCGATTTCCCAAATACTTGTACTCTTTCACCGATACCCTTTTAAAAAGAAGAGGAAATTTCCTATATATGAGTCCTGCATTTGTTTTCAATATGGATATGAAATTTTGACTAACGTACAGAGCAAATAACTAAAAAACACGATTTCTTTAACATGGAATAGTAATGCAATATGATACACGAAGAAAAAATGTAATTGTATGCTGATAGTGGTGGAGCTAACCTTGCTTACCTTGGATAAGTAGGAGCGGGAACAAATGTTAACGTATTGAGTTGCATATCTCCTTAGCTCAGTCCCTTTATGATATATAAGAAATACTCTAAAATGACAAATCTATTACCTATAAAGCTTGTCTGCAGAACTTTAAAATAATGGTTTTAAATACTAGGTTTACGAAATGCCAACTTTACCACCGACTAATGCTACATTTCCTATAGTTCACATTTCGTTAATATATATTTCAAAGTACTACCAGTCTAGGAATGAGTAAACGACACAAAATAATAAATATTCCTTCAGTCGTGTAATCTTCATATCTCGTGAACAACGAAGAAAATTAGCCCTGTGAATGATACGAACTCTTAATAAACTAACTGTAATTCAGCTAAATTAAGAACAATCTCAAATTACATAGTAGTAAGGAGACAACCCAAGCCTGGAAAGATAGTATTATATTCTAATTGTCATAATGCATTTGAGTAGCATGTACTCCTAAGAACTTCGTTGTTCCACCCTGCATCTCTTGAATTTGGTATGATGTGTGGACATAACACACACACACACACACAAACACACA
>JAGDQP010062042.1:0-11938 GCA_022664845.1 Lepisma saccharinum
TAACAAGTGCACGAAGTTTCACTAAAATCTGAATCGGTGGGTGACATGGCCTGGGTGATTTGACGTGGAATGAGCCGTGTTCCTTTTCTCTGTCAAAGGACACTGATTAAATTATGTGTCAAGTGTCGACATATCTGTAGTTCCTTGTTAGCTGTAATGTGTGTATCATGACTGCAACCCAATCGTATGTGTTTGCCACCTTCAATGTTTCTGCGACAAGTGCACCTCAAAAATGAAGTGTACCTGACTCCAAACTTCAACAATTAAATATAGACATATTAGTAGTTACTGAAACAATTCCGCACTATTTTCACTCGGCTAAGTATATATATATATATATATATATATAATCAGAACAACTACATTCCTACCGATACTCGTGACGTAGGTCTCATGTATCGAGGTGACATTCCAATGACCAATATAACTATGCATCCGTCTGGTAGAATTATTTATGCTTTTTTTAAAATAACATCTCAATTATAGGCTTATATGCAAAAAGTTGTACTCAAAATGCTAACCAGAGACATACGGTTCTATAATACTTAGAGATTTAGCATCGATTTTTCAATCAAAAAATGTTACGGGAGATATTAACATATATGCCAGACCTATAGATAGGTAGTACTTCCACTCAATCGCCTAGTCTTCCTTATAAGAGATTTCTAAATTTATATGAACTGACTGATGAGCTGAGATGATTCGCTAAAACTAGTATTCAGATTCGACCTGAAGTAATTTATTTCTGTCCAATGTGTTAGGTTTTTTAATTTAGTTTGGAAGACCTTTAGGCAGCGGCAGAACCCCGAGAAAACCTACTGCATACGGTGTTTGTCCACACTAAGTTCACATGGTACGAGCCGGTATCGAACCGACGACCCCAGGCACCAGATGTGGCGCTCTACCATTGAGCCACCGCGGCCTCTGTTAGGTTTTTGGTATTTGTGGTACATGTAAGATGTTGGTTGAAAGCCTCACAACCACGTCAAGGTCTCATACCTTCTGTGAGGGCCTCTAGTATTTTTAAAGTTGGTAGAGGTACGCAAGATTGCTTGTACCATACAATCCTAAGCCGGAGAACCAACTCACACAGCGCTTGGTCGACTGTGTGTACGCGGCTGTTGTTCTCAAGCGTGTGTGTTTTCTCGTTCCTGTGGAAGATAACAGATGCTTCACTTAACCTGACTTTGGCAAACCCCTTGCTATTTCTGGGACCATTATAGCGAGACGCTTGCCGGGTACTCTTTAGCAAATCATTTGTTAACTTCCGGGATACCGAGAAGTTGTCCCGTCGCGATTACTGACAAATGGGTCGCCAAAACTGACCTGGCAAATACCTTACTATTTCTGAAGCCATGATAGTGAGATCCTTGCCGGGTACTCATCAGCAAGTCATTTGTTTATAAAACTTGTGTCGGACGCACGAGAATGTATGTGAGTGTAGATATTTTTCGAATATTGAAGAAAAAATGTAGTCATGGATTCAGTGTTAATAAAAGAGTATTGTTAACAAAATATAGCTTTTGTTGTACTTCGTTGCATGGTTAGTACATTGACACTTGACGATTGTTATCCCTGCTAATTGTACAGTACAACAATGCAATTTCCTTGAACTGAAAATTCTTACTTTTTACAAATTTTAAATGGCGAAAATCAGAGACATAGTTTATATTAGTAAGTCGTGAACTTTATGTAGACAGTGTTCAGAATATATAAAGGGAACCAAGAAAGTTTTGTCGCTTTTTCGGAGGTCTGTGTTCAATTGGCCCTCACACCGTGAGTTGAATGCGAATGGAGATCAGGCGAAGGTCAGTTGTTGGTGTGTGTATAGCCAACATACTACCTGGTTGTAGAAGTTCAGTTACACCGTGAACTTGCGAAAGGACAGAGTGAACTTGGGACCTCCACAGAGCGTCATAAGGGTGTGTATGCTGTACGAGTTCAAACTGGGGCGGAAGATATGCCAGGCCTTTGGTGAGGGTGTCGTGAATACGCGGACAGTGCAGCGGTGGTTTACCAAGTTTAAGGACGGTGACGAAACACCCGAAGACGCACCACGTGCAGGAAGACCAACACAGATACCAAACGAAGATCTTCAGGCAGCGATTGAGGCGAACAGTGGCCAGACATGTGAGGAACTGGGACTACAATTCAGTGTGAATGGAGAAACCATTCGGCAGCACCTCCATCAACTTGGAAAGCACTACAGGTTGGGTCGATGGGTCACACATGATTTTTACTCCGGGCCAGGAGACAACGCGAGCAGACACCAGTGTTTCTTTGCTGTCTCGTCTGAGGAAGGAGCCATTTCTGGACAGGGTGTTGACATGTGATGAGAAGTGGGTCCTGTACAAAGCTCCACGGCGCCGTCATCATTATTTAGCATCCCATGAACCGGTTCCAAAACAGCCGAAACCAGCACTGCTGCAGAAGAAGGTCCTTCTGTGTGTTTGGTGGACTGCTCGCGGCATCGTGCATCGGGAACTGCTACCAGCTGGTCAGAGAATCAATGCAACTGTGTACTGTCAGCAGTTGAGCCGTGTTCTAGAAAAACTCAAAACTCTGGAGCCAGCACTTCTGAATCGCAAAGGGGTCCTCCTGTTACAGGACAACGCTAAGCCCCACGTGGCTAGGATGACCCGGGACACCATTCTACGCCTTGGATGGGAAACATTATTGCATCCGCCGTACTCCCCGAACATTGCACCGTCCGATTTTCACCTGTTCCATTCCTTGGACAATCACCTTAGAAGACGCCAGTTCAAATCCCTAGTAGAGGTGCAAAATGCACTTGATACCTTCTTCGCTTCACGGCCCACCAATTTCTACCGCGATGGAATCCATGGCCTTCCAGAACGTTGGCAGAAGGTCGTCGATGCTGATGGGGACTATTTTTGATCTTCCAGGTACGTCTTAGGTGACATACCGATGTTCGATGGTGGTGGGTGAAAAAGCGACAGAACTTTCTTGCTTACCTTATATTATGGTTTAAACTGGGCGAGGCTAATTTCTTTCTATAAAAAAGTCAATATATGATGAGTGGTCGTGTCACAGGCCACAAAGTAACATGTTGCGTGCTCTAAAGCATTCAAGGGTTAGTGTTCGGATATACCTTACATCCAGTGTGGGTTATGTCTGTCTGGACAAATTTCTGACGGTCATTGGAACTGAACTCGGTGATATCATCACTTAGTCTGTCCATACAAACAAGTTGTCGGAGGTTGGAAACCAAATTTTTTCTCTAACCTATCCAGAGTTTGCAGGTTCAAGGTAATTATCACTTCCTAAATGGAAATTTTAAATAATCATAACGGTACCATCTGCTGTTTCATCCAAACTGCGGTTAAAAAAAAAATCTTTTTGTTTGTTTAGGCACAGTAAGGGATGTTACGAAGCTTTTACTTCCTATTTTAACTCTCAGGAGTAAAGGATTTTTTGGGCTTGGCGTAGGGTTCAGTTTGATTTACCACAGCTTCTTTTGTAGTCGACACAGCAATAAATGAGTTTTTTTTTTGTGTGAGGAAACAAGGAATAAAATATATATATTGTGGGGCTAACTTCATACTCAACGGGGGGAAATTGGAAAACAGCCCTTGCAATTTAAGTTTGAAAAAGGAATTTTTTTGAGTAATAACCCAGCTCGGAATGGGGATTGTTTCAGTGACACCATTTTTTAAAAATTTTTTTTCAGAACCTACATGCGATTCTTCCAGGGAATTTTTCATATCGATTGAGGTGGGGAAAATATTGGGTGCGTAGTTTTGTATGGTGTGTTGCTTACGCAACGACCCCCGTCGTAATTGTAATGAGGTAGGGAATGATATCTCGTTTCATTCGTTATAGACCACAGCATAAAATGGTATACGGTAATTGGGAGTTACTCGCACTGTAGTAGAGAAAAGCGCCGCCAGAAAGGGATTTTTTTTTTTTTTTTGTAATCAGATATATCTTTTTGCAGATCTCCTCAGCAGTTTCCCTTTTATAACCGTTGTCCATCTCATGAAAGTAATTTATAAGAAAGCTTGGCCCAAGTCCCTTATTTGGCGAAAGTTTCCTAAACTTTCTGATCTTAGATTTCTTTGATAATGTCCGCACAAATGATCTTCTCCCATTGTTTCAATTACGTGTTCCGAGAGCTAATAGTAGGTGCAATCAATATTTTTACACCAGAACTCCAAGGTTATCTTTAGAAAAGAAATCATTCCTAATCAGACTTTCCGTACTTTTATCACCTCCTGACTAACTTCCCAAAATTACCTTTATGAAACTTTGTTAAAGGGAGTTATCTTAATATTACATCTATTGTATTTTATTGTATTTCGTGTTTTTTCTTCTTTTTTTTTTTGTTGCTATTTTTCTATGTTACTTCCTAGTATAAAATGGCTACCAATCTGTATCTAGGATAATGTGCTTTAAATAACAAAACAAATCTCTCATACTAATTATTGCAGAGGAACAATTTATACTTCGGAATCTTCACTGCCGACGCCCGGTTTTACTTGTGCCTCATAGTTTCGGAATCGGCCCGAGCCTTAGATGCTTAAAGACCATAAATAATACTTAAAAATTTCAAAGTGAAATTTCACTCCAAAATTCGCTTTGTGCTCTATTTGCCGCTAATTTGTCCCCTCTAGGGGAGCAATTACGTATTAATTTATTTATTGTCAAATGTCGACACAACAGACTTTATAGTCCAATTAGTGTGTCGATATTTACAATGCGCATTCACAGACATTTTTTATTACAATATCTCTAAATACTTTGCAAGACATATCACATATATCCAATTCGATGCAAGTTCTACAGATTTCATTGTAGGTAGTACATATTCTCCAGATTGGTGATTTCATCAATGTCCTTGCCTTTTTGTAGTGGAGGAGACCAGTGTTGTCTATGCTTGTTTTTAATGGTGGGACCAGAAACTGTAACAATGATACTAAATCTGTGCAATCTAAGTCGTTTTGAACTATTTTCGTAAGAATTTGTAGATCAGAAATGCTCTAACGTCTAGAAATTAAAGCTTTTAATGATTGTATTGTAGTTTGTATAAGTAGGGTAGATCCGAGTTACTTTGTAGGTTAGAAATTTAAGAAATTTTGATCGTATTTTCTTTAGTTGTTGCCAGTTTTTTTAGTTGATGGGGGATTACAAATAGTGGAAGCATATTCTAATTTGGAACGAACATAAGCGTAGTACAGTTTCTCTAAGGGAGGATCGATAAACTCTCATCCCAACATTATTACACATCCTAGCGTTTTACAAGCTTCATTTGCAATATTTATTATGTGGCTGACTGGCTGTTAAACGTCAGTTTCATTTCAAACGTGACCATGATTTTTATTAACTACGTCGGTCCTACTTAATGCATACATATGAATTTAATAATTAAGTCGATAAATCGTTTTGTTTCTACTGAATGATATAACTTTACATTTCTTAGTATTGACTGAAAGTTGATTGATAGCGCACCAGTTAGTAAAGTTGTCTAAACTATGCTGTAGTTTTATGGGATCTTTCTTACATGGGATTAATTTTGTCATATATTTTGAGATCATCCGCAAATAGGACATTTTCATTATCCGGTATGAATATCATTAGGTCATTAATGAACAAGGAGAATAACTGATCCAAGATTCAAATCTTGCGGGACTCCTGAGCAGGGCTGCGGAGTCGGTACACAAAAGCTTCGACTCCGACCCCTGAATTTTTAATACTACCGACTCGGACCTTTATGAAATTTGTAACATGTACTTCCTTACATTACTTGATAAACGCAAAGTACAATCAAGGAGAATCATCAGACTATTTTTAGAACCTTCCTAAGCACATATTAAGCTTGTTATTTGAAATTTCATACTGGCGTACAAAATGGTGGAAGATATAACCTCGTGTCTAGAAATAGTTTAATTGTTGACGCACGATTATTATAATGTAAATAATCGTGCTGCAGGACGCTGCAGCTGGACGATTGTTATAATATAAATTAAAATAGTTTTTATTTATTTATTTAAAGTATATATATATCCTAGGTACAGTACATGGTAGCCATTTTACACTAGGAAAAAACTACACTAACAACAAACACTATAGTATGAACAAAAAGAAATATAATAAATATAAGAAAATACAATAGATAACGATATTAAGGTAACTCCCTTCCGCAAAATATCATAAACATAGTTTTGTGAACGTAAAAGTCAGAAAGGTTAGTCAGTGAGCGATAAAGCTATGAAAAGTCTGATTAAACTTCCTAAAAATAATCTTAGAGTTTTGAAGTAGAAGTAGTCGTTACACCTGTGGACATT
The DNA here is from genome assembly GCA_022664845.1 of Lepisma saccharinum. Taxonomy (NCBI): domain Eukaryota; kingdom Metazoa; phylum Arthropoda; class Insecta; order Zygentoma; family Lepismatidae; genus Lepisma; species Lepisma saccharinum. Next base: position 6,306 of record JAGDQP010062042.1, read on the forward strand.
AGCTCTCGGAACATGTAACTTAAACGAGGGCAGAATATCATTTATGCGGACATTACCATTCATAATTATTAAGGTGGCTCAGTAGTAGAGTGCTCATCTCTGGTGCATGGGGTCTTCGGATCGATCCCGGCTCATACCATGTGCGCTTTGTGGTGGACAAACACCGCGTGTGTGGGTTTTCTAGGAGTTCTCTCGTTTCCTCCCACTTTTTCCACTTCCTCAATTCTCACATCATCATGCATTCGGCCTGAGCCAAAGTTGCCTAAAGGCCTTAAAATTCAAATTCATATTTTTTAAAGGAATCTAAGGAGGTAATTTAGTTGAAAGTAGGAAAGAACTTCAGTTTTGAATAGGTATTAATATAACCTGAAATGAAAAGTAAAGTGAATTTAATCGACTCAGTATCTTTGAAATTGGAAATATATAATTGCATTTTATTATTCACAATAAGTCAAGAACTAACCGCTACTACAACTACCTGGCGAGAGGTATTTTTCATAGATAGATGCTTATGCTTTTAAGCAAGGTTTAACTCAGCGAGAACTCCTACTAAGCCGTAATCCTATGGGAAATTTTAATTTTAAACGAATTATATTACAATTTGCATTTAGCAGGAGTCGGAGTCTGTATATTTTAGACGACTCCGACTCCAGCAAGGCAAAAATTGCTTCCGACTTCCCAGCCCTGCTCCTGAGAGTGCTGTATATTCATCAGATTTGTATTCCTTACAGAACAGACTGTCTACGATTACTTAGATAAGAGCACAGGAAAGTAATCAAGGATGGAGAGAAGTGATAATGATTTAATTTACCTAATATATTATGATTAACTCTGTCAAACGCCTCAATATAAATAACATCGACTTGTTTTCCTTCGTCCAGTGAGTTTGCAATAAAATCTGTAACAATTGCAAGTTTCGTGATCGTGGATTTTTGTGAAACAAAGTCTATGCCCCATACACAGTGTTCGAATTGAGAATTTTTTGCAGTGAGGGTAGGGGTGAAATGTTAAGAAAATAACGTGTTGAATTATTTAATATTGTAGAGTATACATGCGTCCAGATGCAGACTTACGGGGGTTTTTCCCCTCAATCCCCCGTTAATTTGCACACTGCCCCTACACAATACAAACTTTTGTCACGTGCGATTGAATAGCTGAGTTTTGGCAATTTTTCAAAGGGGAACACTTGAAGACCCGTTGGGACCTCACTGTTACGTCAGTATACTCCTTATCGCGATCAGTTCCCAATATGTTAGACAAAACTACAGCCATATATCGCGTTGTGAAGATCTTTTTGATGTCTTGTACTGTTCCTGAGGTATGGTACAAAATGCTTTTGACTACACGGTTGTTATAGGCCCGAGAGTGTTAAATCTCCCCAAGTTGTTCTCCCGCAGTGGTATTTGATCTATGCCGTTGGTTTCTCAGATATCGCAATTTAACACGTTTTTACTTATTTTTTCTATACACCAAGCATTTTCCGAATTACGGGACCTATACGAGCTTACAGAATCCCGCTGTATATGGTACCTTAGCATGGTCGTAGCATATTTAATGAACGGTTAATCGTATTATACTTGTTGTATTTCAAATGTAGGTTAAAACTGAAATGTTTGATTTAATGTTAATGGAAATATTGGAAAATAAATAAATAAAATGTCAGTCTGCATCTTTGTTGTCAGATTATAGATTGAGACTAGTTATAGGAAAGTTACCATGTAATAACCTTAATTTATTGATCCACATGTAATCTTTTGTGAGATTGAGATCACTTTTCAAGAATAGGTTTAAACTAAAATAGTTTTTTTTTCGTATATATTGAGCAACGACTTTTTTAACAAATAAATATGATATTGCTGCTGTTATGAGTAACCGATTTTTTTCTTGCTTTCTTTCAGACATGTCAAGTACAGTTGTAGCAGACAGTACTGACTCAAAGAAGTCGGAAAAGACGTTGATTATAATAGTGAATAACGATGGAACCGTATGTGTGGATCAGGAGAGTTTGCAGGGATTATTGGGTAAGTATCTGGTTAACAGTATTAGATATATTTACGTGTATATCCTGAGAAATTAGAATGCATTGAATTCGTGTAAACACATATTGATTTCTTAAAATAAATGTTTTTGATCGTTTATGATTTTCGTTTTTTAGAAAGAAAAAATAAAGGAAAAAGGAAACCGAAAGAACAAAATAAATATGGAATGGTAGATAATAGCGAGAGCCAGAACATACCAGTTTTATAATACTCGTGCAATATAGCTCGGAAAAACATCGCTGTATGATCATACACTGTTTTCAATTACACTGCGTCAGTGATGCGAAGTTGTTCTCTTCCACATGTTATAAACTTTTAATACTATTGCTGTTGTTAAATTTTTATATCTACTCACTTTTTTATGACTTAATTGTTAAAGTCATTCTCAGACTTGTATTCAGTTCAGAAAATTAGCCTAACTAAATATTTTAAAAATAAAGGCGTTACAACATAAAATGGATGAACCCCAGTTGTAAAATTACAAAATAGGTAAAGATCTCTTCTATACCTGATCAACAAATCGTCACGTTTGTATAAATTCATTTGCATTGGACAGATCATTTCCATTTTATTTTTTACTGGTTTCTATTAGTAAAGATATTTCTTTTTCACTACCAATACCACTAGCACAATTGGCCGCGCTGTCTCAATATAGAGCACTCAGCCCTGGTGCTTGGGGTCCTCGGTTCGATCTCTGCTCGTTCCATGCGGCTAAGTAAACACCATGTGTGCGGGTTTTCGTAAGGTTCACCCATTTCCTCCAAGTCTATCTATCTAACGAAAATTTATTCGATGATAGTTCTGATTTGTACGAGAATGTGACTTAGGTGCGGATCCAAGTACAAATGTAAATAATCAGACAACTTCACATATAGATGAATCCTTTACTTAAACACGGGAGAAAGTGGTGTTGTTTCGAATTCGAAAGAACTGTTGTTTTTTTTGTTGGTTTACTTCTTGTTTTTTCCTATATCCTCATATGTTTCTATTTAAAGGGTAGGAGAATAACTACGTATCCGGTTCATTCTATACCGTCTTATTTGTGACTCTTAAAATAATATTCGGCTGTGTCCTTAGGGTAGATAACGGCCCTGAATTCTGTACGTTGCGGTACACGGATTACGGAGAACCAAGAAAAAAACATAAAATATATAAAATGACACTTAATCGTCTGATGGCATCTACAAGATGCTACTGCTTTAAAAGACCATGAATATAACAGGAGTAGGTTACCCTATTTCAATATATGTTTGTTAATGAGAATACTTGACTCCTATTTAATTTAACAAGAATAATTTTGTTTATATGTAAATAGATGAATTACAAAATGAATCAGCTTCTTGGTGGATTTAGGTTTGCTACGAAAGCATTTCAGCAGATTATTTACTCTAATGCCATATATCCGTCTAGTTACTCAATCAAAACCGTGAATCTGTGCTCTCAGTTTACGAGTTTGTGATTTGTGGAAGTAAGGTAATTCGTGGTGTCCTGAATTTAATGTACCAGAGGTTGAGTGGATCTCACGGTGCCTAGCTTAAATCAGACATAACTTGCAATAATTCGATTAAGAGGACCGGCTGGGAACGTTTTCTATTCTACCGAACCGTGTTCAACAATTTTTCGAATTTATCGGGGTATTATATATCTGAAACTAACTCATTCTCTCCATTATTCTGGAGGCATGTAAATTCTCTTTCGAAATTATCAATTTCCCTCGATTATATTCTTTTTGGTTTATGAGTTGTTCATCATCTATAAGTGTGATGATCTAAATGGATTCTAAAAAAAAAAAAAAAAAAACCTTCGACATTAAACTAATAACTGGGATTACTTTACATGTGTAAGAATCAATTCCCGAAGTTCTTGAAAATGTAATTTACCGTTTTCTGCGTGGTCAAACTTTCAAAAGAAAAAAGGAAAGTTGGGTCTGCTGAGACACAAAGCGCGGAGGAAAAGAAAGTAGTTTTCTGGTCACAAAGATCTGCGTTTCAGTTGACTGCTGTAACATTAAAAAAAAGGAAGAAGAAATGACATAATGTTTAAGAAATTCAGAATATAGAATTAGATACACAGATTATACATACACTCATTTTATTCTTGCGCAAGAGATTTTTGCATACACACACTCACAGTAATTTACATAATAATATTTTGACTATGCTAGTAATTGAAGTTGTGATGTACACAATACTCTACCTGAATATAGTTCCAGAATTGCAATTTTTTTCCACAGTTCAATAGTTTGTCATTTTTTTACAATTTAATAACTCACTGTTTATTTCACTGTAAATCAATTGTTCAAGTGTTTATACTTTCGATTTGTTAAAGATATGTATATATAGAACACTCAACACCTAAAAAAAATATAACTTTGATACGCACTTTTGAATTAGAATTTTAAATCGTGTGAATTATTAGAATTGTTTTCCGTAATCACTTCACTTATTTAAAAATTCAATTCACAGTATCTGTTCAATTGTTCACACCACTAAACATCACTGTCCTGTAGAATTTACTCACTGCTCAAGACGACGTTTCACGGCACAATTTTTCTGATTTGGTCCTTTGGGAAGACAGGAATAGGACATGTCCATGGCTGGTACTTTTTCGGGAGTGGGGATCGTCAAACACTGGATGCTTACCAATTCCTCTGTAGAACAATGAAGATCCAAGATATCTGTGTCGATTCGATCATCATTTTGGAAATTTCCAGAACTTGGTGGTTGTTCGGGAGCACTAATAAGTTCACCATTTTCTTGTGGTATTGAATTTTCACAAGGTTCAGAACTTATTTCGCTATTAATTTGGTATGTTTGATTCTTTGAGACAGACGGTTCAGCGACTTGCGAATTTGAAGTTTCGCCAAAAACGACGTCAGTTTCTGATGAGTCGGAAGCTCTATTACTTTGCTGTTGCCGAAGATACTCTTGGATATCTCTAATTTCAGCAAGTGTTAAGTTCGGAGTATCTGTCCACAATTCTCGCGGATAAACAAGAACGACGGACTCGGAACTTGTACTAGACGAAGGTATGTTCCCTAGTAGTCGATCTCGTTGTTATATCTCTGGTCAACATGGCACTGCATTTGTATATTCATCGGAGAATAACGATTTTCACGCACGCTGCAAGAGGCGTGTCTTTTCTCGCTAGCAGGTTTCCAATACCTGTTACAGTAATATGGAGTCCATTAGTAATATCGCGACGGAGATGATGATGCTCTCTGTTCTATATAGAAGTTCGGTCTATACATCTTGACGCTTATACTACGATGTGTGTTCTACGTTAACTGGAACACAACTGAAATGGGCCAACCTTACATTGATTCACTGGAACAAAAGAAATTTTTCAAAGAGAAAAAAAATGCAGGGTGACGCTAACCTTGTATATATATATATATCATCATCATCATCATATTCAGCCGTTTTCTATCCACTGCTGGATGAAGGCCTCCCCCTTTTCTTTCCACATATCTCGGTCTGCTGATATCCTCATCCATGTAGCTCCTGAAAAACGCTTGATTTCATCTACCCATCTTACATTTGGACGTCGTCTCGGTCGTTTCTTTTCTCTAGGAATCCACTGTAGTACATTTGT
>JAGDQP010062043.1:0-11938 GCA_022664845.1 Lepisma saccharinum
TAGTCGAATTAAACACGAATAGATTTTTTTAAATTATAGAATAAATTGCTGTTCTAAATATTTTTTATCTTTCTTATACAGAAAGAAAGATAACTGAGACACATATACCCACTTTGAACGTGATGATAATTTTGTACTGAAATGCCAAATTACTTTAAGAGTTTATTTCTATGAGGGGTGGAAAACAGAAGGTTGGAAAGACAAATGCCTCTTAAGATAGTTTAACAATGTGTAATGTACTAATTGTTCAGTCGCAGATGCGGGTTGTTTAATTTGTCCTCAAGCAGCCTGCCTGGCTATGAGGTGAGTGTCCAAACTCACACTCCAATGATTTTGTTTGAGAATGTGTTAATAGAGAGACCATGGACTGAGTTGACCATCTCTTGTGGCTAGACTAGCCTAGGGAACACACAGCTTGCAACATCCGTTCATCTACCGAGCTACATTTTAGTGTTTTTACTCTTATATACCTTTCGTTTCGTCTTTTGTATCTTAATTCATTTTTTTTTAATTAAACAATTTTAAGTTTTTTTTCTATTTCTTCCTATGTTCTATTCACGTATATTGAACATTTCATTGAAAAATATCTGTCGTTACTGAAAGTACTAGATTGTAACACTTAAATGATTTGAAATGCCCTTCATAAAACGGATTTGAAAGTTCGAAGATATTGTGAAAGTGGTTCCACCTAAATTAGCAATGTCCAATTTTTCGAGTACTCTGTTTAAAAACCGCATTCCAAATTAATTTGTTGATTCCCTCTGTTAATTTACAAATACTTTCTGCTTTTAGGAGCAATAGTTTTCTTTACTATCAATGAATGTAGAACTCAATATAATTTACTATTTATTGTGAATTTGCATAGAAGTAAAAGTACGGTGCTTTATTTCCCTTCCTTGAAGTCAGATACCAAAAAAACGACCTGTGACGTATTTACAGTAGAAACGAAGTTGGACGTTTTTTGGCAATGTAAAATTCACAAAATTATTTGTCATCCCTAGGATAGTAAAATCGCTTTCAAAGTGCCTTTATTTTCATTAAAGTTGATTTTAGGAGTAACTTCGGATTTGAGTATGGCTTCCTATAGGTTCCCGAATAGTAGTTGTCCATTAAGTTCAAACAAACTACTTAAATCTGTCCATTCATTCCGATGTCGTTGGGAAAATATTTTATTTTTCAAAGTGAAAAGGCGTTTGGTATCGGTTGGGTATGAAAATTGAATAAAGGAATTAATTCTGTCCCAAAAGTGTTTCGACATAATTTTGAATGGTATTCATTATTGAAGTAAGAAACGAACTTTTGGTCACAAAAGTTATTTTCTGCGTACCTGCTCTCAAATTTGAATAATCAACGTAAAACGAAAAAGGCGGGAAAACATACTTAGATTCCGTCCTACGACTTATACATCATTCTGATCTTGTGATTTCCTTTTTTCTATCTTAAGATTTATCTTCCTTAAGATGCTCAAGCAATTGCCTCCATCTTCTCCACTATGCTCTATTTCTCACAACAACCACGTCTTCAATTGCACTCCTTACTGCTGATCATGTAAATTGCCATGGGCCCGCAGGGCCACCAGGCTAGAATTCTGGCCGACTTAGGCCACTTTCGTCCTTTGATATATTGTTATCTGTGGGAAATATAACGGATTAGTTGTTTGAAACATTGAATCAGATCCGCACCTAGTCCAATAGCCATCCCCACCGCAAACTTCAGAAAATCCACTAGATTTAAGCTATAAAAACCTATAACTGAAATAGCTGTTGTTCTTAAATGTGTGATCTGGAAGTGGACAAAAATGATCTTACTTGCAAATAATAGAATTTACATAATGAATTGCACAGATTAATTAATAAATTAATTCGCGAACTGAATACTGGTTGTCTAAGATGTATTTGTTAAATTAATGAATTAATTGAGAGTTTAATTTTTAAATTTAAATTTAAATTTAAGGAAAGTCAGTGAGTGAAAGGAGATTTTGGGAGGAATTTTGAAAAAATATAACTTTGTATTTATATCATCTATTTGTTAGTAAACATTATTTATGCATTTCCTATTCACTTCTTATTCCTTTTTGAGAATAGACAGTCCGCCGCATAGAATTTCCAGAATTCAAACCTTCCCTTGTATTTGAATTGTGATGACACTTACTAATTGCTGAGTTCTTGTGAAATGAAATTGGCACCGTCGGGATTATTGTTTACTTTTTTATATTTTGTGAAAGGCTCAATACCAATGTAGATGTGGCTATCCACTGATTTGATAATGTTCAGATGGCACTGGAACCGTTCTTCTGAGACCTGGTTTATGGCGCTTTGAATATGTTGAATATCCTGATTTAGAGTGATTGAGAGTCGACATCCATTTTAACAGATTATTAGTGAGATTATTCAGAATGTTTTGAAATTTCAATTCCAGATTTTGGATTTCATTATTATCTGAGTCTCAATGTGAAGTATCTTGAATTACCTCTTGTGTATGTGATGAACGTGACAAGGAGTCACCAGTTCTGTAGACTTTGTTAGTGGTGAATGTTTCGTTACGAAGTGGTCTTTGGGGGCAGTTCGCCGCCGCAGTTCTTGTTAAAGAAGTAAATTACCTGGGCCCGGAGGGTCACCCAGGCTGGACTTCTGGCCGACTAGGCCACTTTCGTCCTGAGTGTAATTAAAATTTAATTGAATTAGATAATTCTGTTAGATCCGATAAACAGAAACTGCACCAGAACACACACGCTCCCGCCAGCAAACAGTCAGAATAGTCTCTTTTTTTTAAATTGTGTCCAAAACCGTATGAACTGGAAGTGGGCAAATATTTTATTTGCGTTTAATTTGATTAATTGCTTGGTTAACTGCACAGGATTTCTTTAATTAATTAATTAATTCTTTAATTAGAGGAGAATGTTGAGATAAAAAGTTTGTTTGTCAATATTCTTTAATGCAAACTACTCCTATGATATATCTAAACAGTAGTAGATTTCTTCGATAATTAATTAATAGTTTATAATTAATTAGTCTAAATAGAATTTTAATTTCCAATAAATTCAAATTTATTATGTTGAAATGCCTATAAAGGAATGAGTAAGTTTATGAGAATAAATGCATAAACTGTATGCATTTCCACTTAATGGTTTTTATTGAATATTACTTAATATTCAGAGGATCATTAAAAATTCTTTTCTGGTTTGAAGGTGTTTGGTAGGGCAATAATATCTGCTTTGTTGAATTACAATGTTGAGAAGTTGAAATGTTGCTGGGTCCCCGAAGACATCTTTTAAGAATACGAAATGTTGTGAAACATCCAACTAGTTTTCTTCAAAATTTTAGTTGTTTTCTTCTGTTTGTGAATTTGTTTCAGAGTCTTGTTCCGGCGCAGGATCATCGTAGTTGTTCTTAACTTTCCTCTTAAATGGCTCCTTGCCCACAAATATGTGTCCATCCACAGATTTCAAAATGTTGAGATGACATTGAAGTAATTCTTCTGAGGCTGGATTCATAATTGAAGACAGTTGCTGAGGTGTTTTACCTGGGAAGACCAGTCTGAGCACTTACTAGGAAGGTGTTTACATTTGGAGCAAGGAATTCAGGGGTGTTAACTGTGCCCGTGTGAGATTGGACAGTCAGCCTCTGCTGCCATCTATTGACCAATGGATAAATTGTTTATAGTGTTTAAATTTTGTTGCTACTGTACGTATGAAAGGGTTAGAATAAATTCAAATTGTAATTGAAATTTATTTAACGTTTGTACATTACAAGTTTACATAACATTTCGACTCACAGAAGCCTCAGCTTGTGTGTGAGTCTTATTCTCGAATGATCATTAGTTTGTTGTTGTCTGGTTACCCATAACAAATTATTTACACAATATTACTTCTACATCATTGTCATTTAGACTTTCTAACCAACTCAAAACAAGGTTTTTGAATCGGCTTGTTTGTTTCTCTTTTCTAATGTATAGAGGTGTTTGATTGTAAATTTTTGGTACAAGATAGTAAGTTTGGTGGTGCGTTGATGTTTTGTTTCTATATCTGATGGTTTCTGTATTCTCATTTGTTACACATCTGGTTTCATACTCATGACATAACTTGTTCAGTTTTGTTTCTTTTGTTCTAATATACATCAATACATTTTTAAATATAATCTATTGATTGGTAATACATCAAAATCGTTATACAAATTTTTAACATCACAATCAAATTTTCTATTCAAATATAATCTCAAAATATTATTCTGTTGTGTTACAAGAAAATATATACACAACGCTTATGAAAACCTTTGAAACAAAAAGTTTATTTTACATAGTGTTATAGAGTCATTAGTGTATAGGGACGATAATATTTAAATGTATAATTTTATTGTATAAAAGATATTGTTAAATTGTATAACATGTTTTAAAATAGGTTGATATGTTTTGTTAGGACGCGAACTGAGGAAGAAGTATTTTATTAATATTTAAAGTATTTAAAACAGGATGTTAGATGCATTTTATTTAAGCAGAGAGATAGAAAAAAATGTTATGTAGGTGTTGAGATGGATACGTAATATAGCTTGGCATTAAGTTAACATTTGTTTACGAAATGCCAAAGCTTTTAAAGAGATTAGAGAGAACGTTTTAATATAAAAATAGTTAATAAAAAAATTTGGACGCAGGTGTTTTTAAAAATAAATTTATAAATAAATAAGTAACTTCATAAACCTTCAACACTCCCTCTCTAACTAGCATTGAGAGTGGTGTTACAAATGGTTCTTAGTTTAACACAAAGTCCGTAAATCAAAACCAAATCACAATACAGTTAAATATTATAACAAAACTCAACTTTAACAAACTTTTATTCTTCAATTAAACATTTATTTTATGAATCATCAGCGCACAGTCTTTTATTATTCCACAGTGACAATGAACAGTATTTAATATCAGTACAAGTTAATTTCGTATCTAAAACAATAGCTATAAGAAACTTTAAAAGTGCTCAAAGTTTAAACCAATGATTAAGTCATCATTCATCTCAATATCAGGTTAGTTGCAATATTTATAAGTATAATACATTTGTGTACAGTCTCTATCTGCTTTGGTATTGTTGTTAAAATACTTTATAATTTGTTATATTAAGTAAATAAAGCTATGTCCTTTATTTAAGGTACTTTCAGTATATTCCTTCCGTCCGTAAATTATTATAAATTAATATCATTAAAAATTTGATGTTCTTTTATATAAATCCTCTCGTATCATTTATGCATTTACGGTTGAGGAGCACCCAATGCTCTTGTCAATTAAAAATACCATGCTCATAAAGCATTCCCCCAATACTTGTAAAAAATAAAGCTAAACAAGTAAAAAAAAAGTATCAAGTTCGTTCTCCTCCCATTGTAAAATTCCGTAAATGTACCTAAAAGGCCTCATAAAAGGCTAGGAAGGTACTGTATCCTTCACAATAGTGTAAAGCCGGAAGAGTTTGCGGGGTAGGAGAGATTGCACAGGTACTGGAAAGACATGAAGGAATTGGACTGATGTGCTGCGAGTGAAGGAGAAGTGAATACGTTACTGGCAGATTCGTCAGTTGAATTCCTGTGTTGATGGAAGGTGGTCGCTAAAACTTATATAATCAATTTTGTGCATCTACAACACAAGTGAATTGCTGGAACTTTCATAAGCGTTGTGTATATTTTCAAAAGAAATTTTTTACTGTTAAATAATTATAAATCAAGGTATGTCTGAGCTAGTTCTTTGTCAGAACTAGTGTTGTACGGAGTTTGCGGTCATTCTGGAAATTTGCACTCATGCGATATGGTGCGCAGTCTCTCCTCCTTAATAAGGATAGTTGGCGCAACCGTCAAGTAGGAGAGTTTGCGCAGTACATTCATTTAATACAATGAGAAGAGAGATTGCGCAAAGTTATGTATAAATCAGGGCTAGATTTCGGTGCCGTTTTTAGTCCTGGCCCACTACTTGGCGGAGGAATACACTGTGTAAAGAGTATAAAATTCTTTTCTTCTGTCCACTTACGATTGTATTAGTAAAGTTTATAAGCACTGTTAAGAGTAAGAAATGTAATATTTAATGGAAATATTCAGGCTGCTTTAGCTAATAACTGTTTGTAATACAACAGTTTATAATGTTTTGGTTAACAACAAGTAGTTTCCATTTGGTTCGTACTATCGAATGTTATTTTATTCTCATGCACAGTCTCTCCTAGCCATATGCGCAATCTTACCTACCCTAGTAGAAGAGTTTGAGCGAATGAAGGTGTTTCCAAAATATTATCATTAAGCATATCAAAGATTAATATAATATAATTATCCGTAAGATACTAAAGAATATATTGTGTAATATTTTAGATGTTTCCATAAAAAATAGAATTTTAGTGATTTTTTTCTGGATTGTGTATAATCTCTCCCGGCTTTACTCTATATTACAAAGGTTGTAGGAGAGAACAATTTAAGGTACTGTAATCATGTATTCAGCTGAGGCTTGAAAATGAAGTAGAAAACTATATTACTTGTTGATGAGATAGCATGCACATTATGATAATATACATAATACGCTCGTCCATTATCCTGTGCGACGTTAGATTGATAGTACAGCAGAGTAATTATGTATTAGAGAACATAAAAGTACTACCATGGACTTTATTTTTCTTTGCGTGTGATAATACCGCAAAGTAAGCATAAAAGTCTCAACTTTGAACTAGAACAGACAGACTGAGCTTAACGAAAGACTATGATGCAATAAAGTAATACAAAAAAATATTTTGTTGTTTTAAAAAACTAAAATTAATATTTTCCCTTTTTTCCTAACACTGAAACGAACATTTCAATAAACATCGATGTGTACAATAAGTAAATATACAAATAATATATTTGGTAAACATGTCAAAGGACTGAAATGCTTGCAATCGGGCTAGACTGACAGCAACACCACGACCCACACATCCAGCTGCTACACTAATGAATCTTAAACTTTCCACATAAGTTGCGATGTAATCTCTGCTTCTCTGTAAACCATACTCTCCCTGCTACAAGTTGTACAATGTTTATCGTCATTTGTTTTCTAAATACGTTTTTTATTTCTTCATAGGTACAGATTCCTAATTCATAATGTGTGAAGTATATAATTTCAATTTGCATCAGACATTAGTCATTAGTATGAGCTACCAAACCATTACCTAGACCGGCTTGAATAAGCATAATTTGTACGTATCTAGAACTTGCAAACATTTTAGTACATGACACTTTGTCTATTATCTTTCAGCATATTTCAAAACATTTTTGAGTGGCGTAACTGAGGAGTCTATTTTCAAAAGGGCACATTGTCCAGTGGGGCAATTTGTTTCAGTAGGAGTAAATAAATGCATTTCTCTGGGAGTGCAAGCACTCTGGAAATGGAAAACGATGTAAGTGCCACAAATACGAAAATCGTATTTCCGATGTTAAAATGATCGAATTGCCAAGCCTAATAACCTGCAAAAATATAGAAGTTTCTAGAGTATTGCAAATAGTACAAAATTGCAACGGAAGATGTAGTCGTCATGTGTGTTCAAGGCGGAGAGACCATCCGTTTCTCCTCTCTCCTGTAAAATTTCGTTTTTGGCACTTACATCATTTTGCATTTCCAATCTTCAATTGTGCGAATGACAGTCCCTCTATTTACAATATTATATAATTCGTAACATTATGGTGCTGTCTATCCCAGAGTAATATATTTTTTTACGCTTACTGAAAAAAAAATGCCCCACTGGCATTCAAAATAAGCTCTTCAACTAGGGTTCAAGATGTTGAAGTGACACTTCGGCCACTGCGACCATGACAAACGTGAACTTCATTGTATTTTGTCAATGAATAACAGTACACGAGAACGGTTAGCTTCACTGAATTCCTCGCCCCAAAATTAGAAAAAAAATATCAATATACCAGATGAAAAAAAAAATCTAGCCGGGCCCCGAAACCCGCGAAAATTGTAGTTTGAAAACGGCCAAAAACGCTTGACGACCAATAAGGCCCACATTTGATATGGCTAAATTTTATACTAATGCACAACTTTTCGTAACTACTCGAACCCTAAAATGTGGAAAAAAAAAACATGTTTTTCTTTCTTGTGCAATCCGTATGCGTACACAATATTTAACCTGCTTCTTTTTCTCATTTTCAGTGTTCTACATCCAGATTATTTTTTCAGTCTTCTTCATGCCCACAATTCGACGCTCCTATTGTTCTTCACTCTTTCACAGAGTCCATGTTTCGGCTGCATAACAATACTATACCCCACACAAAACGCTTAATCTTTTATGTTCTTTCTATTTTCATCGCTGCACAGAAAATATTTTTCTTCTTGATGACTGCCTCTTTGGATATTGCTGTTCTTAACTCTTTTACGTTTCCACGTTACATATAATCACTTACACTACTTCCCAGGTACTTGAAGCTAGATACCCGTCCCGGATAGTATAACAATACGGTCTTGTATCCACTTTGAATAAAGAAAACATAGCTTTCTGACAAAGCTGATTATACTATAATAATCAGAAAAAGAACCTAAAGCGTAACTTTTTCGGCAGTATACCATCTGCTTCTTCAAACTATACTACACAACTAAACATAAATAAGGAAACAAGCAATTAAGCAAGAAAAATTGCCTTTTACTTTCAACCAATCCGGAATCATTACTAATTAAAAGTATATATGCAGGAATTTCCAGTTATTATCTGATAAAAGTGTTGTTTTTTTTCTCTTGGCTTATCAAGTTTGACAGGTTAATGACAGGTGTGCTCGCCCGACGATAAACTAGAGTTGGGAAGAAAAGTGAACTTTTAGTTAGTACTGGCCTCTGATTGGTTGAAAGTAAATAGCGATCGCCTTGCGTGTTTCCTTATTTACCTTTAATTGTGTGGTACAGTGTGAAGGAGGTGGTATACTTCCAAAATTGTTACGCTTTAGTTTCTTTCTGTGGTTATTCAAGTATAATCAGCCTTATCAGAAAGCTGTTTCCTTTATACCCGTCCCATTTCTTCTCTTTTACTATTGATGTTCTGTAATTTTCCTTGTACTTACAATTCTCTTCGTTTTCTTTCGTTTCTTTTTACTCCATATTCCTCTTAGCTTTCTCGTTATTGCTTTAGCAACTTATTATGTAATGTTTCATTCTCTACAACTAGACACATTTCACCTCCACCAATGTCTTTGATTTTTCTTCCCCCTGTCGTAACACCTCATTTGTTATTGTAGCATGTGTTCACACTCTTTTTTAGACATGTTGAATAAAACTGACGACAGACAATGCTGTCTCGTTTCTCTACTTATTGGAGTTCGTACTCTCTATTTTTACCCTTTAAATTACAGTTGTTTCATTCGAAAATGGTACTTTACCACGCTATATATAATTTCTGCCTTAAAAAGCACGAATTCAACATATTTTTTTTTTTGTTTAATTTATATAATCTTTCCTCAATAGGAGAAACAAGATCATTCTATTGTAAACATTCAAGTCCTTTGCTGAAACGTATTTCGAAAACACAAACAAGAAAGAAAATTTCACAAAGGCCAACACAATAGCATTGTTAACGATGCCTTTCCCAGGTACATCATTCAAATGGCTTCCTGTTTTCAAACGAGAAAGGACAAAACACGATAATATTTTTCTATAACACGAGGTAATGTTTTCTTTGATTGAAAAGTTCGCCTGCGTGAGAACATTTAACGAGACGCAATTCCAAGAAATTTCACAATCACAAATCACTAGCGTACATATTACAAAATATATTGTTTACTCCTGCGTCTTTTGTATTTCGGGCAACAAACGAAACTGCGTCGTTTCTTCGTGTTTACTTGGTTTTGCATCAACCGTTCTTGTTACTAATGCGCAATACTTTTTGATATTTTCCGTCGTTTCTGTTTCCTGTTAATTCTTGTTATATTAATGCGTATAAAATGAAAACAACATTTACAGATTGCAACAGGTTTAGTATTTCAACATTGGCTGCTTTACTCACAAGTTCAGAATGTTTTCCAAACACATTTGCCCATCATGTCGCTAGAAACACTTTCGATTTGAACCATAAATGACAATTTCTTCGTCTTAAAGGTACTTGATTTTGAATCGTATGGTGGATAAGAAATGAGAAATAAGTTAGGCAGAGCCCAGTCGGGAGACTGTGCATAATATGCTACTGCTAGGCTTCAGAGCGATCGTCCTTATTCCTTATTTATTTGCTTGAACTCCAACAGGGATTCATATCCCCAATTACAAGAGTACCATACAATGCTTTTAATACACATGAAACATACAATTGATTATAATCTGCTCATACGAGCAGTGAAGTTTAAACAATTTAATGTCGGATCCAATGCAAAATTCAGTCTATGTCTGAGTTCCTTAGGTAACAAACAGACTCAATTTTAAATTCTAAGGCATGTTTTTATATACAATATTCAAATATTTGTTTAAATCTAACACGGCATATTTAATTGCATTGTGAAATTTCTTCCTTTGCATGCGAAATATATCTACATTAGGATTTTGATTAGCTATAATAATAAATGTTGCGCACATTCTCCATGAAATTGATTTGCAAAGTAGATCTGTTCTACTTTTTTGTAGCAAAATATTTTAGTTTCGCAAACGAGTTTTTCAAGTAGAGATGCATAAATCTATTTTACTTAATACAACTGCAACTGCGGGGGCCGAAGCTCCAATGAAATCCGTAGGCCCACACGAGGACCACCTCCACTCCTACCTTTTACGTTCGATTCCAATGATTGCATTGCTAGAGATTGCTTTTTTACCTGGTACCAAAACACAAACCAGGTATTGGCAGCATGTTTCCATTTATTTATTTATTTATTTATTTATTGAACACGACAGGTTGGATACCTAGTTGTGGTTTTCAACTTACATGTCATATTCTACACACATATATATATTTATATATTTGGAGATTCATAGTGATAAATTCTGTCAAAACAATTCATTACCTTATATACGAATGACATTGACTTATTTTAATTTTAAATATATCTATATCAGGACACGTTTTAAGGATATAATTATATAAAGAGCACGTTCTCCTAATAGGCGATATATTTAATACATTCGTCCTTTGGGCCGGGAGATGGAAAACTGCATCACGAGGTCGAGTAACTCTGTGCGGGACGTGCAACCGTATTTCTGACAATAAGCTTTTCGAGTTAATATTGCTATGTAGTTAATAGTCTGTGTAGGAAAGATAATAGAAAATTAACTCTTCTGTTTTCCAGAGATTGTAATATGTATTTGTTTGCTAGGTCCAAGTACTTTTCAAACTTAGGATATATTCCTGTTTCTTTGTAAGTCAGAAAGCGAACAAATTTAGACTGTATAATTTCTATTTGGCGAGTGTTCTTCTTTGTATTAGGATGCCATACTACTGTAGCATATTCTAACTTTAACCGAACATACTCTGTATATAAAATTTTTAGAACACTAATATTTGAAAAATCGCTTCCTAATCTCATTACAAACCAGAGGTTCCTGTGAACTTCACTAATAATACGCTTAATGTGCATATCAAACAAGAGGCTGGGCTTTAATGTCACACCAAGATCCGTAATCAACATGCACGGCAGTGCATGAGCCAAGTTCTTCGCGTCAGAAAACGTCAGCACTGCCAGAAGCATGTTATACAGGAACAAGAGTTTATGGCAAAATCGACGATTTGGGGGCCCCGTAAGAAAAAAGATGTTAAAGATAGGAATATGAGCTTTTGCCGTTAAGGAGATATGGTAAATATGTGCAGATGTACAAAATTTCATATTCGTATCTCAAACTATGTTCTAGTTGTGGACCCGTGAAATTGCACATTTTAGGCTAACTGACTCACTCATTCACTCACTCACTCACTGACTGACTGACTGACTGACTGACTGACTCACTCATCATATTGTTTAGGGTGTTTGGAGTAAGCTAGAAACAT
>JAGDQP010062044.1:0-11938 GCA_022664845.1 Lepisma saccharinum
TTAAGATATTCGCGTATACTGTAACATAATGAGCTATTAATATAGAGTCTAACTCCACCAGGCCCTTTGATAAAAATAGCATTTTTATAATTTCTTATTTTACACTCAAAGGAATAATTGTTTAAGGAGAAATACTTCGCTTGTTCGGTGTGTACAAGATGTGTTCCGCTAACAACAATTACGAAAATTATGTTCGTAAGTTTGACAAAAATGTGACCAAATCGTCATATTTGGTGCTTAAATTTTGCCTGCTTAGGTGAAATAATGACAAATTATTTTTGACAACGGGGGTGAAATTTCCTATAACAATACTCTTACAATTTAAATGAGGGTGCGTATAATTAAGAAGAGGATCTTGAATATCTGGTATCATAACAACGATATAAGTATTTACATTAATATATATTTGCACAACTTTGCAAAAAAATGAATAAAAGTGAGATACAAGAGGAGCAGACCCAAATGAACAGATTTTCTGTAGGTCAGCCGGACTGCAGATGATGATAGCCCTGTCATCCAACGTCTTTCTTGCGTAAATTGTCCCGTTTGTATCTGTCCATACGTATGCCTACTTAGCTTCCTTTATTTTACCTCCCGCGAAGCCAAGCAGACGCTTTCGTGCGGCCGTTAGGTGGTCGTTGACATAGAGTGGGGAGGAGTGGGTGAAACCAATACTGCGGGTAGTCAGCTTTTGGTTACTTCTGTTCTTCTCCTTCACTCCTCTCATGAATGCATCGCGCTTTCTTCTATTTATGAACCGCAATATAATGTTATTTTCCTTTGGTGTAGAAGGGACTCGAAGGTATTTGAGGAGACAATAGCTTCAGTTTCAGCGCCTTTTTTAAAGGGAACATTCTTGATTTCGATGTTCTCCCGGCGACTATATTGTTCCGTTTTATCTAACTCAAGTTCTAAACTTGCAACTTAAGACTTTACCTAAGGTCATACTATTATTGTGTATTCTTTTGGAATTGGTATGTGCAACGAAAGGAGGTTTTAGATCTTCTCAGTATAAACACATTGCATGCATGACATTACCTCGTGCTACGTATGGAACGTTTTTGAAGTATATAACCCCTCGTTCATAATATGGCCACCTCTCATTTTCATAAGTTATTAGAAACACTTGCACATTTAATACAACTTCCTCTCTTACCTTCTTGTAGCATCCGAACCATTTGAATCTTGTACTGATTTAAGTTAGTCTTCGTACAGCATTTGACTAAGACTGGTACGTACTATCCCAAAAGAAACAACGTGGCGTCGACCAAAGCGTTTTGATATTTTCTAAAACGTTTTCCCACAAAAGCGATACTTTGTGGTGTTTGCATACATCTAACTGTCCTTATAGGTTTCTTGTTTTCTGATTACAGCATCCTAGGTAAATGCCATGCACTTCTAAACGCAACAAGCACGTTTGAACAGAACTCTAAACAGCTAATTCGCAAAATGAAAATACCGATATTTAAAAATCATCCACTTTGGCTCAATGTTTTAGTTATTGATTCCTTCTTTTAAAGATGAAATTAAAGTCATATACTATGACCGTATGCATCATTCTTCGCACATGTGTGACGAAAAAGTAATATATAATGTAGAAGGTGTTTCGGAAGCATTACTTAGAACAAAACTTGGAAAATCATGAATCAAAAATTTTCGTACGTATTTTCGTACTAAAAAGGAAACAATTTTTTTTTTTACGTATGACTAAAAAGAAAAGAATGGAACGTGTCATTACAAGAATGTATAAAGTAACTGTATTTGAGAGCACGCCTCATGCTTTTCTTTTTAGAAGTATCACCATTTGAGAAACCACTAATTTTCAGGTATTTAATTAGTTTATGTTCTGAATTCGAACTAGGGAAGGGCGTTAGTCATAGTGCTGTTACTGCCCATACATTAATGTTATCTTAACAAATTACAAATACCGCTACAGAGCACTCGTGGTGAAAATGGTAAAATCTCGGACTTGCAACAGCGATAGATAGGTAAGCGAGTTCGTACCTGACGTCCGACTATCCGGACTGAGGCTTTAGAGGGTTTCTCAAAATTTCTCCAGGCGAATACCGAATGATCTGAACTATGGCCTGGTCATTACCTTCCTCATTAGCTTCTCTACCCTATTCAGGCCTGAGCCAAAGATACCTAAAGCCCATAATAAATTCAAATCTCAATATAATGCTTATGTAATTTTCTAGGATATTAACAACAAAATGAAAGATATGGAAAGAAATCAACCCTGGCAAAATTTGAGGTACTATTTGTCTGGTGTAACTAAAAGGTGCCTTGCCAATTCTCAGTCATGGGCGACTACTGGGCGAGAACTCGCGACCTTCCGAATGTTAAATGATCTCTCTATCAATTCAGGTACGAACACAAGCAAGCAATTGTAAGGCCATTGTACAAGTATCTTGAATAAATCAACATTGATGATAATCAACATTAAACAACATTAACAGATAAACAACATTAATGTTAAATATTTTAATTTGAACAAGAAATAGGTTCGATAAGTTTACATTATTAATTCCTTTATTAAAGAATCTCGATAGATGGGAGGATAAATTCAATATATTTTCTGTTGAAAGTTTGCTGGACAACGAGCTCTGTCGGACGTTGACAAGTTTTTAATACGAAACAGTAATAAACTTATGGAAAAAGAAACAATTTCGTAATACGTCGTTTCCAGTGAATTTCTTCTTTTATATTTAATTTTCTCCGTACGTGGAAAAATAAGAAAGTTTTCACATTTTTGCTCCATGTTTGGTGTACTGGCAACACTTCATATGCCGGTACATGACTGCAATTTTCTCTTAGTTCGAGGATCTAGGTTTAACCATCTACAATCTTTCATGCAGAAGTGCTCAAAAACAACACTGTGTGAGTCCGAAAAAGGAGAAATAGAAGATGAGAAAAGAAACATTTTTGTATTAAATACAGCAATGTATTAAAACAACTTTCATTCAGGGTTTTCTACTTATTAATTTGTATTTACGTTGTAGAAGAAACTTATACTATGTAAAGTAGTTAGCAACTACAGTATTTCAAATTTATACATTGTTACACTATATTCACACATACAATATGTAACGTATGTTAAAAAATAAACAAATACTACATACGTACACAACAATGTAACCAAATTTACACTTTCAACATATACCAGTAGTTAAATAAATACAGTACAACATGTAGCTGAATTGAAAAACATTGCAAGTACATTGACATATATACATATTTTTCACATTGATACACCGTGTATATCTGTTCCACGCAGTTGAAACTTTCAGGAGGGAAGGAAAGAACATAATTAAGAAGGCAAATCACAAAACCACGCTTTCAAACACAAACAATGAATATTATAATAATTTTGTTCCTCCTGAAAAAAATACTCCGGATGATTTGGGATGTTTTTCAATTCAAGTCTTCAGTTTGCCTTGGTTTTATTTTATAATTAGTTCATATCAGCTCTTTGCTATCTAATTAATTTCAGTGAATATTTGCAAGGCTGACATCCTAATTATGTGCTAAATTTTGAACACACTATATGCGATATAGCTACTGAATAATGTTAATGGAAATGTTGATGATAATACTCTCAGATAAATCTTTACACAGATGTATAAGCAAGAAATGTATATGGAACAACTAATATAACATATTTACGTCTCTAACCCTAAGTAAGATATTGACAGTGACATATTTAATAGCATAATTTCAATTTATGAGATGTAAACTTTGGTAAATTTTATTTTTATATAGGCTAGTCTAGTAACTTTCGACTCCGTCCGTCGCAATTCGTCTCTTCATGCCTAGTTAAAATCCACACCTATACCACAACACCTACCCCTTCAAACCGTTGGCCTACCACCGCAAACCGCACGGCCACCCGGCCGGCCAATTTAAGAGATGTGTTAGTCACTTGAAATATATTAAATCTAACATCTAAACAGTACATAATTGACTAATTATAAACAATTGTTTATGATGACACCCTTAGAAGCCCAAGCAAAATAATAATAAAAATTGTGAAAATAGTTTGCGAAATGTTTGAACATATATTATCTAGTGTAATATGACATATCAAAGCTTGTTTGAAACATGGTTCAATGAATAAGTAATTGTAATATTGATAGTGTTCATCACTTTCACTTGAAATATATTACATGTAACATCTAAATAAAACATAATCGAGTGAATACATACAAATGGTTATAGTTATACCCTTAGAGCTATTTGATGTCCCTATTGCGCGTATCACACGGCCGGGATGGTGTTCTTCTAGAGCGCGATATGGGGTTACTGCGTTGTTTGCTTCGACAAAGCCAAGCAATAATAATAAAGTTGACAATGATAATAACAATGCCCTCAAACAAGTATCAAAGTATAAGTGTTAAAATAGCTGTGAACTTCCTGATTGAATTATTTGAACTAGTTTAATTTTATGAATATAACAACAAAAATACATAAGGAAAAAGGAAAAATATTTAGCACAAATTACCATCATACACTTGAATTCATTCTTATTCCTAATCCATTTAAGCTAACACTATTTACTAAGTACCGAAGGGGGTCAACAGAACTGAGGGAACAGCTGTCCGCGAAAGTTCTTCTTATCCAGATCCATAGATCGGGGCGTTGTCCAGTCGCTCCTCTTCCATCTGCCTCCCCCTCCGCCGTAACATCTCCCTACATCACTACACCACACAATACTCACACTCATACTTTACGTTCTTCACGTTTCCACTTATTACATTGGTTAATACTTGTAGAATATTGTTTGTATCATCTAGAGCCCCGGGTTCCGTTGATGTCCATACAGGCGGATGGCAGCAAAGACTCTGGGGCCTGCCACTCGATTTACGCATCTGTCGTACTTGATTTCCGACTCGTGAAGGTGTGTTTATCGTACATTCATTTTCATTCGCACCAAGATGAACCAGTATTTACAATTGGTTATTTCTCCTTTTTGTTAAGTAATCGGCTCTGCAAATAACACATCTTTGTAGACAGTCGTTTTAGACTCTCTCTTTCATCCACATTCTTGATTATTTCTCTAATGGTTTTCCTTGTAGAGTATTTCTAAGGTGTGTTATTTGTCAGGTTTATGTTGTTTTGATTCTCTCGATTATTCCATATTGGTTGATGCTCCAGGACCACATGCTCGGGAATTGATGTCTGTTCAAATCCACACACCGGGTAATTGACCAATAACCACTCATTTAATTTTTCAAGATACGATCCATGTCCGCTTAAGAACTGAATCATACTTCTTTCCAGGTTCCAGTTTTACCAAGTTAGCCGTTATTCGATGCTATCAATAAAGTTATATATCCGTTGCCCTCACTATTTCTTTTTTATTTAGCCAGTAGTTAGTTCTAGGTTTAATAATTTGTAGATTAAGTGGTGGTAATTCTATTATGACATTTGGTGCAATCCACAGCGTGGTTCTGTAAACCCCGGATAGTCTGAGTAGTATTTTTGTCTGGGCACCGTTAAGTTTTGTTTAAAGTTTTTTTTTATTTTCGTTTATGCTGGCCCCGTGTGTGATAATGGAATTGATTAGTGCTCTACTGCATAATTTAGTTAGTTTTAGATGTATGCCAAGTTTGGTTTGCTAAAGTTAGTAATTTTTGCCCAGTTTTAGTTATTTTCTCTATTGTGTTATCGATATGCTCTTGAAAGTTTAGTGTTTCGTCAACAATTACGCCTAAATATTTAAAAGATTTTACTCTGTTACCTTTATTGATATTTTATTTATCATACGATTTATATTTAATTTGGTGTTGAAATTCATGTACTTTGTTTCTTGTGTAGATTGCTGAGGTATTTGTGTCACACCATTTTTATTTCCCCTAAAGTTTTATTAAGTTTGTTTTCAATATCATTTCTGGAGTTAGACCCTATTTCGACAGCCACATCGTCCACATAGGCAATCACCGATTTAGTTTCCTTCATGTTGTTTAATTTTTGCATGCAGGGGTTGATACAGGGGTCGAAAAAACTGTTAATTTACCAAACCCTGCGGACACTCCTCATTGGGTTATCTAATTATTTTATCTCTTGGCGCGCATAGAAGTATTTTCCTGTTATTGCAGTAGTCCCGGAGCATCCTCAATAGATCATCTGGCCATTCTATCCTTTCCAAGTACACGAAGAAGGCCGGCCACCACAGGATATCAAATGAACCATTCATCTCTATAAATAATGCGACCAAATATTTTTCAACTGTCTCCCTCACGCTGTTGCAGAATTTATTCAACGCGTTCAACTATCATTCTCAAAGTCGGTTCTGTAACTTTATATTCTGCTAATTAGAATTTTTTCATAAATGTTACTGATTATATTGAGGAAGCAGATCGGACGGTAAGATCTTGATTTTAGTTTATCTTTCTCAAGACTTTATTAGGAAGATGACGAGATTTGTTTCTTTCCGTATCTCTGGAAATTTCTTCTATCTTAGACACTCTGTGAGGAGTACAGCCAGCTATGATATCCATATGTATTTTTTATTTATATACTTCTACTTTTATACCTTCATTCACGTTTTTAAAGGTTTTTAATGCTATCTTTATTTCTCACTTTCCAATGTTGATACGAATTTGTTCTAGCGTTTTTGTTATCTAATTTGTTACGGCGTCCACCCAGCGCCGTTAGGGCAATTGTGGAGATACCTGAATAAAGAGGTAGCGATCACGGTTCAGAGCTTTGGCTCTCCTCTCACAACACGTCTGGTCAGCGTGGGAGCAGTAGACCACCTCCTCCATCCGGAAGAGGCCTCATCCAGTAGTGGATTGAATATGGCTGTGAATTATTACGATTATATATATATATCCTTTATTTACTTGCTTATGATTTAATTTTCTTCATTATCACCTAGTTCGTCATCTTTCGGATTTAATTATTTCATCAAGATTTTAGCTGATTCTTTCGAAGTTGTCGTATAAATTCCATCCGGTTTATAATTGTTGTGATAACTGCTGGATATTTTATCTTTCTAGCGGCAACTAATATGGATCCCCCAAGAATCACGACCCAGGTTGGTTTCCGCATAACTTTTTCAGGTGTCTTGTTTCTTGTTTTGAATTTTATTTTTGAATTCATGTTTAGTTAATCCACATTGTTCCAGTCTATTTCTTCTAAGTATAGGGCTTTTTGATAACTTTTCCTTTTGACCCTGAATTATCTCCTCATTTTTTCATGTTTGATGCACCAAAATGGTGTAGCTACTCTAGTTCTTGACTTGCCCTGCGGCGGTACCGAAGACCTCAGTGCACTCAAGGTATTCTCTTCTATACTTTTCGTTAATTTGTTGAGCGTCAGCGCCCGCCGCTATAAAAAAAGAACCATTGTTTTAAAGCGTTCCAAACAATTAATTTTGTCGGGATTGTATTTCACGTGTTTTTCGATCATCTCAATGTTCCGTGCTGTATTTCTTTGTGTTTATATAAGGTAATGTATTGCGTTGTGGTCACTGCTTGTACTCCCATCCATGACTTTCCAATTTGTGATGTTATTTGCCTGATTTCTTGTTATTAACATTATATTAATGTTGTCTCCACACCCAGAAGGTTACTGTACGTCTTGGGTTCTCCCTCCTTGTTATGAATTAATAGATTTTGTGTTATTATTATATCTTTTTATATATTATATATTAATTTTTCCACTCTTCTCCTATTTCTAACATTGCTTATATTTCTAGCCAGTGCAGAGACTTTGCGTTTGCATGTATTATAATTAGATTTGTATGCTCATGTTATCGATTCAAGGTGTTTTCTAGCTTTTTTTTATGTGGGTCGATTTCATTTTGGTATTGCAAATGCATACACACCACAATCATATCGTTGTTATGATACGTTTCTTCTGTTAACAACTAGATACTCGTCGTCCACTTATCCATCAGATGGGTCATCTCAAACAAGTTCAGTGCTTTGTTGAAATTTAACATTGCCACTTTCAGGCTCGCACCGGACATCGCCTACTGTGCGATAATTGGTATATCTTTTAATTTCTCATTCACAGTGTAGGGCTCCTGGATGCACAGTATATATGTTTTCTTTCTTATAAGATTTTCCTAATTTCAGCTCCGATTTATTTTTAGCCCTGCGTATTGATTGTTCTGAGACTCGGGTTATTCGCGTAGCTGTCTGGAAAGATCATTGGGGGATTTAATTCATTAATTAAACATCATTCTGACAACAACGATACGAAATAAATAAATGCATGACTTATCCACAGCAGTAATGACCCATTTCTCTCATGCATACTTGAATTGATTATCGCCATTGTAAATTACAGAAATACATAATATTGACACCACCTACGTATGCAACACGTTTCCACTGAGATATTTAGTTGCCCTGCACCTAGGCACGTGTATGTTATTGCAAAGAACATATAACACACACAAGAAACATATAAATTTAAATTACACAACACTGAGCGTAATAGTTTACTTTTGTTTTTTATTGCCAAAATCCTTTAAAACTTAAAAAAAAGACACTAGCACAGATTTATTAATGAATTTCACTTACACGCTTAACACAAGAGCCATGATGTTAAACTGAATAAAAATTCAAAAAGAAAAAAGAGACTGTACAGTTATTTACACTAAACTCGCCTATATATATTTGTATCAGCAAAACGGATGCTGAATACTACGAGTTTCCAAGCAGGTTGAAGTCTTCCTTATGCACTATAACAATCTTCCTGCTTCCTCCCTTTGATATAATTTTTCCATCATAGGTCCAATCAGAGAAAGGATCAACCCGTTCCTTCACTTGTTTTAGGAGAGATTGGCTCGCAAGGTTCAGTAACTCCGTCACGAGGATTTTTGTCCTATTCAAGTTCCTTTCCGTTTTCCAAATTCTCTATCTTGTTCGATAAGGAGATGAATTTTTGAGTCATGCATCTAGCACCATCTTGAACGACTTCTGATGACAGTCTACGCTTGTTGACACCGAGCCTTTGTTGACACGCAATATTCTACTATGAGGTCTGGGCAGAACTACCTAGCGGATGGATTCAAAATCGCGTGCTCTGAACGAAAATCCATTAGTTTTAGCGCAGCTAGAAATGGGAAAGCGTACTAAGTCTATCTATTATGAAGTCTATGGTATTACCAACTGTTCTCCAGTCTTCCTCCACACTTCTGATAGTCCTATGATGTCCCGTTTAATCCACGTAAGTTCATTCGCCAATTCTTCTAATTCATCCTTTTCTGCAAGTGACTGACAGTTCAGAGTCGCCACGTATAAGTCCATTAGAGAAGTAATGTCGGTGTCCTGCCAGTCTATAGTCCAAAATCGGCCATTTTAACCCTCTGACTTCCTGCAGGACAGACCGTCGACAACTGCATTCCGTCCTCCGAGCAATGAGGACTTCCAAGGCTGTTACCTTAGTTATACCATCATGTGTTAAGAAAGGAGGGATTATAGCAAGTCATAATTTCCTCCCTACAATAATTTGTTATTTTAAAAAAGTTTCCTACTCGCTTTATTTAAAAAAAAATACTAGATAATTAATTTTTATGGCCCGGTACCACTGCTGGATTCTTGCGCCAATTTACACAAATGATGAAGAACAGGAAATTAAGTTTATACTTTGGGTGGTAATGGCCGAAGAAGCATGAAGTTAGTATCAATGCTTTTATTTTGTGAAATGGCGGTTTAAGTGTGTTTCAATTCAAACTAAGTATTCGAAGAAACGAGGCGCCATTTGGATATAGTTTAGCAAGTTTTATTAATTTGGTCTGGTTGGTAAATTACTGAGCTGAACGTAGAGTTCCCTGAAAAGAAGCACGTTGCTGAAAATCACGGTTTGAAGGATCTCAGTTTGCGAATTTCATTAATTAAACATGAATTAATAAATCAAAGATTTCCAGCAATTTATCGGATTAATTGAATTAATTTAATAAATAATAATTGGGTTTGAATTTAAGGAACAAGTCCGGAGTGTATTAGTGATGTGTTTGTTGAATTTAAGGTCGAGCAGAAGTGGGGCTTAAAAGCAAAAGCTGCAATCTCCACTGCAGAAAATTTTACTGAAGACCCAAAAGAACATTTATGATAGTAAATATAATAGTATATGGGTACTTTTATCCTGTTGTTCCTACGAAAACAACTACAAAATAAACAAAGAATTACGGGGTTACCTTCATTTACATCATTAGACACTTTAATGTATACAATTCCATCAAACTCTCAGTTTCCCGAAAAGGGAGATTGTAGCTTTGCCTTCTAAGCCCAACACATGAAAGAGGGTCCTGAGTGAGGTTGAACGAACTGAGAGAATGTGTTGAGTTAGATGGCTTGGAGGTTCTTTATGAAAAAAGCTACTAAGCTGGAATGTTTGGATCAATTTTGTCTCTGTGGTGTAGCCTTGTTGACACTGGGAGAGAAGATTTTGGAATATTAATTTGGCTTTTCCAGTAATTGTTGTTCTTTTAATTGAGCTAAATGAAAGATTGATTGAATACAGTAATTAAAATAAAAATGTATTTAATTCGTTTATCAATATTACACAATAAAAGCTCGCGTTTGACATATTAATACTGACTGATTGTATCTAAGCAAACTAATTCATACACGAAGTTGAACCAAATAATTGCGGCGTCGATTGCAGTCTATATTCTATTATAATTCGTTAAAAAAATGATTGAAGTTAATACCTGAGTAAAGCCAATTAGTCTGCATTTAATAATTAAATAGTTAATCCAAATTAATTTGTGTCTTGAGCATGGTGCTTGTAGCGACTCGTAAATTTATTCGCTACAAAACTTTGTTTCTAGTCCATAAATCATCTAAATTTACGCACTTTTGAAAATATTGTTAGCTGTCTGGCAGCACTGGCCGATGGTGGAGCTATTTGTATACCGGGGATTTTTTCTAAGATTGATCTTCATACGGCATGTGTTTATGGAGATATTAGGATCGGCGTGTGCCTTTTTCCTAATCATAAAAATTGGCGGATTGTATTCGTTCGTAATCGATTGTGATTTATTGTAGTACGAGGAAATCTTCGATGTTTTCTAGTTATTATTCTGTTGTTTCATTGATTGTGAGAGTAAAATTCATTCTGAGAAACGAGTAGAGAGAAGGAGTGACGGTAACAACTGTAACAAACAGAAGAACTTGGAGGATTATAATGTGGAATCTAATTAATTATAATTGTATTCAGGAGGCGATTAAAATATATAAAACTGTATAAAATTAAGAAAACTCATCTAAATAAAATGTAAATTGAATTTAATGAAAAGATAATTTTGCCTTTCAGCAGTAATAATAATTAACGTCTCGTGATTGGAACCTTGTGGATAGGCCTTGGATTCGATATTTTTATAATTATTTCAATACTAAATAAAGATTTGAAAACTAGCATAAATTTAACTCCTAAACTAAATATTTCCTTGGTTGAGTAATGTGGTTCAGTTATTTGGGTGTGATTTGCTAGTTTTGAAGTGCAAAGGTTCGGATGCGTTCTCGGGAATAAAATCTCTTTTGGAGTATCAAATTATTGGTTTGAGTAATTTAGGGCGTTTAGTACAGTAAGTATTTAGAGTTGGAAACTGTTTGTAAAGTGGTCTAAATGGTCAGGTTAGTGAATATTTGGGAGGAGTTTTGGAAGAGGAGAATGTTGTTGCGGTTGTGAAGCGTGTTGCTTTCTTAGAAACTCTTTGGATTAAAATCTTGAAATTATTTATTTTTTGTTATGTTTCTGCCTTTTTGTTAGACAGCCTTGAGTTACTTTGAGTTTGTGAGTTGTTGACACGTAAAAGGCAAGTTAAATAGGTACTTTTGTTTACTGTTTTTTTTAGGTTACGTCATTCTTCCGCGTTTAATGCTGAGTTGATTGGGGAATAGTTTTCTTAATTTAAATATTGTTGGTTGTTCCAGAGAGGTTTCGTGCATGAGTAAATTAAATTGCGTTTCTTCGTTCT
>JAGDQP010062046.1:0-11937 GCA_022664845.1 Lepisma saccharinum
TTATTATTATTATTATTATTATTATTATTATTATTATTATTATTATTTTAGTATATACGTCTTCCTTCTTGAAAGAAGAAAAAAATCTGCTATTTCACGTGTATCAAAACTGTTGTGAGTTGGCCCTGTTCGCTTCGATGCCATGCCATAAACTAAAACCACATTTGCGAATTGCGACCGACTTGTGGAACTGTGTTGAAGCCGGGCGGAGTTATGTCAATATGTGAATCACTATCGGAGGCTTAGAGAACACTGGTTATGGTACACCGGAGGAATTCAGGTTGCGGGATAAATCGGGTCATATTAGGACGACAACAGTAAACTGCATTGCATTCAGTTTACCCTTGTCATGCTAATATTTAACCTTAAAATGACTTGATTTACCGCGTGACCCGAATTCCTCCGGCGGGGTACGATAATAATCAACGGCAAATTTCCAGTTATGCCACCTGTAGGTACCGAAGAATTTGCCTATACACCTTTTTGCTAGTTTGATACCCCTTTCCTTATTGTCGCCTATACAGTAGTCAGTACCTCTCGGGTTGGTATACCTATATGAAATTCACCTATTAAAAAAACACGTCTAAATTTATGCTAATTTTACAAAGAATTCGGGATCTCGGAGGAGGGTCTCCTTGGCTACGCTCTAGGTAAGCCAAACCGGGAAACACATCATGGCATCTATACAAGGGTCCAAATATACCATCAGAAAAAAAAATCAACACTTTTTGAACACAAAACAAACAGAAATGAAGCAAAGATATTATATGTAGAAATGGAGTAAAATAAGGATATTGTTTTTACGGTGCAGATCACAGGAAAGGTAAATACAATCAAATGTTTTGTTTTGATTACGTAATTTCAATATTGTATTCACATTGGTTCCCAGTAGTTCTTGAAATATTATTGATACAGTAACATTTGTAAAGAATAGAACTTTATCTCTGAATAAAGGAAGTATTGTTATGTAAGTGGATGATCTTAATTGAGGTAGTGTGCAATGTGAATAAGGACTTCGGAAGAAATGACTGATAGGTCTAACATCTACACAACAATAGAATTTGATCTGAACTCTCTGTAGAAATCCTGGAAAGGCTTTTGTTGGGTTTAAAACTGTTTTGCATTCCAAATGACTTCACCACAAAGTATACGGAACAAGTGATGAGAAACTTGTGCTAAGCACGTCTTCATTTGTAGGCTAGATGAACAACTTGGTTCGTATTTTTGTTTTGTTTGTTGATAAAATGCGTTTTTGGCGCATCACAACAATTTTCAACATACACTTAAACCAGACTGCCACGTAACTTTTTTCTAAATGCATTGAGTTCCTCTTTTTATTTGAAAGTTGATGCTAATGGCCAACTAACGACAGCTTTTGTATGCAGGTTGTGAGAGTTGAAAACAGTAGAATAAAACACAATCCATGTTCCGTGATTCTGAGAGTTTTCAACGTGAGCCAGCTGTAAATGGACTTGCATTTACAGAGTTGAAAATGCGCTCGTCAGCTTCCCTGTGAGTGCTAATGATGTGTGACCATAGTGAACTTGTGATTTAGTTGTTTTCATTGCATGTTATTTACATAAGCTTATGGTTTTATAGGTGGTGAATATGGTCGGTCTCCTGTAGTCAGCTTTAATGATGTATCTTTGTATCGATGCTGTCAAACAAGATGGAGTATTGAAAATTTACATGATATGAATGACATAACGGTTTTTTTTCCTTCTCTGTTTAGAATAGCTTATGGATGATCATATCATTTGTTGTACGTTATATGTGGCTTTATGTGAAATTTTAAATTCTAAACTATGTCCAGATGGTGGGTGCAGTGAGAAACGAATCCAAACACTCCGGGAAGACCACTTATATAATTATTCTTGTGTTCGGAGATAAATTTCTGATCAGAAAGCCCGTGGGCAAGGTGAATTGATGGTGGTTTGCCGTTATCTTCCATCGAATGAATATGCTGTTCTAAGGACGGGACCCACAGTTTAAAGTGGATTCCAAACTACTCTGTTCAATGTATCCCCACCAAGAATCGAACCCATATGGGACCTCTTGATTGCAGCAACGAATGAAACCTTATATGAGTACAGTAGAGTCCCGATTATCCGAGCTAAGGCTGATCGTAAAATTAACGCGGATAATAAACAAATGTGACAAATTTTAAGGTCTCGTAAAACTTTTGAATTGGCTCTTTACCGTCCAGTGGTCAACGCTTCTGGTTTTTCTCCATTGAAGAGAACTTTCTCATTTTACCTTCCATAATGATATAATAGAAATAAAAGTGATATCTTGGGAACTTAAGGGTAATAATAACTATATAAACGTATGTAGATGTTTACATCTCTGTGAATTATATGTGTATCCTAGCAAGACAATGTAAGGACGTCCACTGTTTTCCCGATATGACTGGAAGAGCATTCTAGTTTCTTCACCATCATGGAACTGACAGCGTGATTTTTGGGTATGAACCTCGTTGGGCATCTGTGGGCAGTTGTGATTTAGTTATATTTATGGACACTTCTGTGCACTTTTTAATGTGAGAAACCATGTCCAAGTTAAAATGGATGCAATTAAAGGGGAAAAGAGGGAGCAGGAATATAGCAATACAACTTTCAGATATTATTAAGGAGCATAACTCATGTACTAAAACAAAAAAACGGATAGTCCAGCATCTAGAGGTATGGGGAGGGCTAAGATTGACTTGAGAGACCTGTCACTTTCGACAGATGATAATTATGGATATTACATTTGATTGTACATGGCAAAGCTGATGAAGACTAAATGAATAGCCTACTTTCAGCAGCATTAGAATTAGAGCTAAAAAGAAAGTAGTTCCCTATGCGAAACGGCACATGGGGATGTAAACGTAGCGCTCCACATATTTTCGACTTACGGCTAACGAGGTCCCACGCTCGACCTCCTTTACCTCCCAAGGTGTCCAGAAGTACCAAGGACATTCTGGTACTCAATTTGATAGGAGACGGAATGCACCTCAGAGCGCCAGGAAATGGAGAATAGTGGATGATGCAGAAGTGTTTGAGAATCTAACACGGTAAATAAGCTTGTATGGTTAGGGTTACCAGACAGAGAAGTAAAAAAACATAAGTATATTCTCTCGTCTGTGACAGAAAGGAATTACAGGAGAGTTCAAACAGAAGAAAGATGCTTTGAAAAAGAGGAACGCAGGAAATATTCATGAACAGTTATTATCAAATTTAAGGAACTGCTCAATGAAAAGTGGCTAAGTTACAGTTCATTCGCAAATCTGTCACTATGCATTTTGCTCAACACTTCTTTAAAAAATAATTAAATAATAATAATAATAATCGCAAACCTACCTTGAAACTGAAAGAAACTTATGATTGAATTGAATTATATTTTAATTTAATTTATTCATAACATAACAGGCAATTTACCTGATTACAGTGTTGGTATGTACATCACAGTAATTAAAGATAGAAAAAAAAAACTACTTCACCTGGAATCATTTAAATTTTTTTAACACTCATTCCGAATATATCACCAGCATTAGCTTTCGATTCTCCAAATTAGGGATTTGTGTAGAGTTTCGGTCCTTTGCTTTATGCAATAGAATGTTCCATTATTATCCATTTTTGTTGTAGTGTTCGGAACTCGAATGAAAATCTTTGTGATTAAATCAGTACAATCAGTTTTATTATGTAGTAATTTGTATATGGAAATAGTAGATTGTTTAGATGCCGCCTTTGTTCCAACGTTAGTGTATTTAAATTGCTTATTTATTCCCTATGTAGTTTTTCTATACATTAATTAATTCAAAATTTGCACTGGATTGTTTCTATTACTTTAATATGTTTCTGGGTGTTCGTAGTTCATACAATACATGAATAATCTACCTGGAAACTCACATAAGTATAATACAATTTTAGGAATGTTCGAGATGGAGATCTTCGCTTAAACGGTAAACATACCCAAGATGGCCTTTAGGCATCTTTAGTTCAGGGCAGACAGAATAGGGGAGGGAGAGGATGTAGAAGGAAATCGCTGCTAGTGCCTCGTTTGAATCCTAGTATTAGCCTGACCGTTGAACTTGACGTTTTGAAAAACTGTATAACAAAAAGAAGTTTCGAGCCCTTACGGGGCCCCTGCCTTCGCTATGTTTTGTTGACGGTTTGAAAAAGAAGTAAATGTAATTTGAAAAATAGACTGCAACTGTCGCAGTTCTAATGCGTATATGAAGTGAAAAATTAAAATAAAAATTTTAAATGTGAAATGTTCTCTAAAATGTAAGAGAGGAGAAGGTGCCAGATGTAAAAGGTGAACTTGAACGCATAAGATGGAATACTATTTGAATAGATCTAAGTTGAAAGAATATTGTCATTTTATTTTTTCATTGCTGAAAAAATAGTTTGCAAGATTTCGATGGCAATTGGAATTTTATCAATCATGCTATCAGTAGAACTGAAGCGCAGGAGATCTTTTGAAAGTGTGTCAATGAGATCTGAAGACGAGAGATCTTTGAAGAATTGAAAAAAGTCTTTCAATGAAGAAAATATATCTGTTTTGTTTGCTGCAGGCTTCTTCTTATCTGATGAGACAGGAACTCCCCAAGATGATTTCCTGGCAGAATCTTCATTTTTGGTTGGCGGGTCAGGCTGGCGCCTGAGTATCTGTTTCTTCAAGGTGGGGCAACCCCTGTAGTTTGCTGGATGAGGACCACCGCAATGAACGCAGGTGGCCGGTTCTTCTCTGGACTTCTTGGTACAATCGGCAGTGAGATGTGACTGAGGAAGTCCTTATTCAGAATGGCCTGCGGCTGGATTCGATCTCGTGATCTTCCGAATGCGAAGCTGTACGAGTACCACTATTTTACAAAATTACAAAACCCACCTTTTCATTAGTTTTTTTTTTGTTTGTTTGTTTGTTTGGGGGAGAGTTATTTGATTACAATCGTGAAGTGCAAATTGCTCCTTGAGGACATCAAATGTAAAAATATGACAGGTGGGTTGAAATTGGTAGTATGTTCGAGAATTTCTAAAAAAAAAAATTTAAAAAATCTCAATATGTTCAGAGGAGGCAAATCAAAGGTTCTGCCAGGATTTTTAGTTTAGTGAAGGGTAAGCTAAAATTGGGAAGTTGCAAGTAGAGTTTTGCAAGGTTTCTATCCAATGTTTACCTAAAAATTTTAATGTTGGATTGTGCTCGTGAATTTTGGAGGGTGACACACACCTTTTCCGTGATCTGGCAGAATCACTAAGGCAGGTAGTTGTGTGTATATATGTTGTTCTAAAATGATTGCTATTTTCGTAATTCGATCTTTGATGCATTATACTCATATTCGAAAACAGTTTGTTTCCTAATTGCTTCTTCGGGACGGGCGTAAGCCATAGTGCTGTTACCGCCCATATAATTCATTTTATCTTATCCTAATTGCTTCACTGTTTCTTGCAAATGACTTCTTTTTTTCTCTCGTAGGAATAGAGGTACAAGTTTATAAAGAAACTCTGAATTTGATATGTTTTATAGTTATATATTAAGTCAACCCGTAAGACAATTAATTTACGTGAGTTTTGGTCTGTATGTTTATGTTCTATTACCGCCGGATGTATGTTCGTGTCAGTAAGCTTCATTCGTTTTTTATTTAACATTATTATTTATGTTTTAGACTAGTCAGATAACTATTGGACATAATAAATTGGTTCTTATTCTTTATAAAGGGCAGGGTTAGAAACATTATTTTTTTTCTGACAATAGGCTATAAGGAAATAGCTGTATAATTGAGCGAGTTGTGTTGTTCCCTGTTGGAAATTGATGGAAGTTTTTTTTTTCTTCCGAAAGACTGGACAGGATGCTTTTCCCTGGTTGGTTGGTTTCAGACCCTTCTTTCTTGGAACTCTTCCTACCATAATGGTCATGGCCGTTGATGGAATTAACAATTTCGTGAGGAATGGTGAATGGGGAGTGCTTAAGGAGGAGCTACGTTTATTTACCAGTAAAGTTAAGAGCTCTTTGATTGGTTTTTACAATACTCAGGTGGATCCTTGCTTTCCATCAGCTTCTGGCTCCGCCTTTTCATACCCCCAAGGAACAAGGTTCTGGTGGGTTTTTGCCAGGTGGGAAGGGTACCCCTGATTGGCTATGCTTTCGTGCTTTGGGAACCTGGTCGTAAATTTTTACCTGGTTGCTCAATCGGGTTCAGTTGAATACATTTGTATTTGGTGGCCGGATTAAAGGGTATACAACTGTTAAGTACCGTCGAAAGGGTGCGTGTTTTTTCGTTACGGTGGTCCTATTCATACTTTCCTTTTGATTGTCGTCGTAAATTTTTCTCTCTGTTTGACTAAATAAAAGTTTAGATGATAATCACTTTAGCTTAGACAAACTGTTTTCACCGTATAGAAACCGGCTGGGAAGAAACTGGATCGACAGTTTCTAAGGATAAAAATTTTCTCCCTTACATGGTAGTAGTGGTGATGGTTACACTGTAAAAAATTACAGTTAATTTATACTTTTTCTACACATTTTTGTTGTGTGGTCATGATGTGTTCGTAATATGTTCAAGAAGTGTTAGCAGTTTCTCCTGACTTGGTAAAAGTGTTATGGACGGTTGCACAATTTATTATTTAGAATTCCTTTTTAAACACGTCTGAACATATTTGATAACAGTCTATCACATTTTTTAAAAAATCGAACTCCTTCTCCATTAAATAATTAGAAAAGTAACGATTTTTTTTTCGTTGTTGCTCAGTCAAGTAGCTAAAGCAGTATGAAGTGGACACCCGAAGCAAAATTCATTTTTTGTGATCTTTTCTTGAATTTTCACACTATAAAGTAGGGCCTATGTTGATTACTGATATCACCAAGGAAAAAAAATTGTAATATCTGAACTGTTATTCATGTTGTTGCTTTTATGCAGCTCAATGAAAAGGCCGCATTACCCTATACCTAATTTTTCAACAATAGGAAAATATAGAGAAGAAAGCAATTTTTGTTTTCCTCAGAAATTTTTGTGTTATTGAGGGAAGAACAATTCCAGAAAGGAATACCATACTTTCATTACCTCCCTCTCGACTAACACTGGAAACGGCAGTTACTTTACCCAAATCGTGATTTCGTATTTTTTGGGGCAATAAGCGCCTGACTTGCGGTAATAGTAACATATTTGTTAATTTAATTCGGTTGCTACTGGCTCTTATGGTTTGATAGTATGTGTCACGTTACCCTTTTGCAGCAATTTTTTTTTAATTATGCCATTTACAGCAACAACAGTTGCCGTACATCATTTTACACTCAATTAAAATTAACGTTAAGCACCAAATAGATTGATCAACAATAATTGCAAAAATGTTAATTTTCTCTCTCTATATATAGACCTAAATATCTTAAACAAGAAATCATACTTACCTGTATATATAACGAAAAACACTACAATTGCAATAACTTTGTAAACTCGTCATAGCCACTTCAGCTGCTACTGGTTTATTAAAGGCGTTGTATTGAAGCAATTAGAGGGGGTGCCGTTAGATGGCATAGTTGTCCATTTTTTTTTTTTTAAATATGAAAAACGTAGGCAATATGTACCGAGGTCTCTTAAATCTTAGGGATATTTTTTTCGTAGCTTGGATTCAACTGTGGGTCTGGAAGTAAGGCTACCGAAGTTCGTTTCTTCTTCACCTTCTACTTTTTAAAATTTGATTCGATCAAGAAGCAAGTATGTACATCTACAGATAAAGTTTTATAATATTTAACTTACATAATGTCTCCGTGAAATATGCTCAGCCCGTAATCGGTCGTTCTATTAGTGTCTTAGACTTTTATTTACTGTGACGACTTCTTATTTCTATCATCAAGATGGCCCCGCATAGTCAATCCATACACAGAAGAAATGAATTTGGTCTGAAAATCAAAATATCATTCCCGATTATTAAATGCCGTCAACCTAACAATTTATTTTCACCATTACACATCGAACTCTTATTGATAGTTTACTCTTTATGAACTGGCATGGTTTATAGTACGTTACTATAAAGATGGAATTCCTAGACTTTGCTGTATTAAATGGTTCTAAGTTTCAAATTGCTACCATAGACCTCATAATAGACCATAGATCTCTATTATGAGGTCTATGTTTCTATACAAATGAATGAGCCCTGTTTCATTCATATTTAATGTGGATCACACTGCAATTCACAAGAAGATATCTGGCAATACTTTACTCTGCATTAGTATAAAAACGAAAATAGTACGTAGTTTTGCTCACGAGACGAGATTAAGACTGTCTCGAAAATGTGTAGGTCTAGATTTTATATTTCAAGGTAGTTCTGTTTCGTCTCGTTTTCCATAGACATATTCTTTCTCGTCTCGTGTTGCGACAACACTAATAATAGGTCTTTAAGCTGAATGCTAAATTTTTATTTGTGTGTGTGTGTGTGTGTGTACATATTATGGGCTGAATTTAGTGTAAATTTAAATAAAATCAATTTAAAAAATATATATTCCTGGCGTAAATCAAAGGTCGGCAACTAGCAGTCTGTGGGCCACATAGGACCAGTGAAAGATATATCTGCGTTCCACGGAAATGTTTGTACACGTTACTGTTAGGCTTTCCTGATGTAGGCGTACCTTAGCTCTACAGCTAATATTTACCCTTATATTTATTATTTGCTTGTTACGTTTTAATATCAGTAAAAAAACGCAGAAGTTTTACGCGGCATATTTTTAAACGTTCCTTCCCATTTCGAGTTGTAGCATTTGTACGAAGAATCGCTATTAAACATTCTTACTTATCCTTAGTCTATGAATTTCTTGTCCTTTGTATAAAAAATAAACAAACCTGACCTCAATGCACACATAATTTTTATTTTGCTGTAATGCGATTAGGATAGTAAAATAAAAATTCGCAGCTGCCTTCTGCCTACAATTGTTAGCAATTGGAATAATAATAATAATAAATTATACATGCCGTAAATGTTTTACCTAAATTTTAATAATCTTGATGCTGAAAGTTCTTGATAATATTTATGGGGGTGAAAGAATTTAACAATCGTTTACCTAAAAATTTTGCAAGTGATTTTAATTCTTTTTATTGAATATCTTTCGTTTGCTATTTTTCCTAACTGGTGTTACAAGCTTGTTTATTTTTATTTACTATAAACAATGGCATGACTGTTTTTACTTAATTGGCAACACGGGCACTTCCTGTGACTTAACATACTTTTACGATCTGCTCCTGGATCCAAGGAAGACGTATGCAAAATTTTATGAAAATCAGTTGCACGCATGTAGATTTGTATAACAGACAGATTCAGTTTAATATAAGATTTACATTGTTGCATGTATGTAGAGGAAATTTACATAGAGATACATTGTATTTCTCGTGTGTCTCATTGTTACTTCGTTTTGGTATATGATAGGCTCAATGAGCATCTTATTTATAATTTCAAGTACAATTATGCAGTGAAATGGAGTAATTCAAAGATTTTTATGTCTCCATTTCTCTTTGCGAACTAGGTATCCCACGATTTTTCTTAACATTTAGCTTGATGTAGCCCACACACCCGATCCCCCTGGAAGTAACTACCCTTCAGCGGACTTGACATATAATTTCCTTTAATTTATTGATCTATTT
This sequence comes from Lepisma saccharinum, assembly GCA_022664845.1. NCBI lineage: Eukaryota > Metazoa > Arthropoda > Insecta > Zygentoma > Lepismatidae > Lepisma > Lepisma saccharinum. Next base: position 9,611 of record JAGDQP010062046.1, read on the forward strand.
ATGTGCTATGAACAGCAGCAAGGCCTATATAACATCAAGAGAAACAACAGCTATTACTACTTTCACAGTTTGCAGAAGATAAAAAGATTACAGAAATATGTTACATACGTAAGGAGATTACAATTTAAATTCGTGTGTACAGTCAGATCATGTCCTATTGTTAACAAGTACTTCAAAGAAAAGGATAAAAGCTGTACACTAAAAGTAAAACTCAAAGAGATGTACATCTGGGATGAGAGGTATCCTGTCTACAAAGGCGCATTGAAGTTAGTATCTCACAATACAGTGAATCACAAATACAAATTGCGAGTATATACCACTCACAGTAATAAGTATAAAAGGTGGTTATCATAATATAAATTTGGTTCTCTTTTCGTACATTGAGTTAACATTATTTAACCATTCTGTAAGACTGTAAAGTAGCCCGTTAGTGGGCTCCCTTGTCCCAAGAAAATTGTAATTCCTAAAGTAATGTGAAGGTACTAGAAAATATTTTTTTTTCCAAACGATAGCTGCATTTCACTATAGATATTTATTACCTAGCACATCATTTATAAATTGTCCATCGTTCAACTTGCGTTTTATATCTAGAGATATAAGATAAATTGAATTGTATGGGCGGTAACAGCACTATGGCTTACGCCCTTCCCGTTTTACATCTAGAGGTTGCACATTGAAATATGAACACAAATCTGGATAATTATTACTGTTATAGAATAGTCCAATTCTATTACATATTAAATAATCTGAAGAAGCGTTTTTGAACTGCTTCTATACCGTCAGTTGCTGTTCTGGTAGACGGATACCATATTCTGTTACCATATTCAAGCTTGGGTCTAATATCCATAGTGCTGTTACCGCCCATACAATTCATTTTATCTTTATCTTTATCTTGGGTCTAATAATTACAATAGTTGCATAGTAAAGTGAGCGAATTAAACTAATTAAAATTAAAAATTAAACAGTTATCTCTGTTTCCGGTTTTGATCATTATGCTGGTTTCTTAAGAGGGAAATGAAAGTAAAAAAAACAGCAAGTAAAAGTAGCCTTGTGACTTGATGAAAAGAAAGGTAGGAAGAATGCCTTCACTTTTGCTTTCCCATCTACTAATTGTTGTCCATGCGTGTTACGATGAGAAATATCATGACATTTTGCAAAGCATATTAGAACAGAATAGTAGTAATTGACAAACTTATAACCGGTAATTATAGTCATCTGAATATTTCTCATACAATCAGAAGCATGTAGTTGTGAGATTGTATTAAGGTGTTAAAATATTCCAAGTATTATGCATTGGAAGTAGTCTTACCTGATAGTAAACTTTCTGCTCGTGCTACCATTGTTTTTAAAAAAACTTGGATATGGTAATTTTTTTTTTTCGGAATTGAATGAATACGCGTAATTAACAAACACGCAATTATAAAACACTTTATATATTATTTATTTTAAGAATCCATTTACGTAAACATATGCATCCGTTAATCTTATTACAAAGCGATAATCTCTAACCATACCCTCAAAAAAAATATTGGTGTTTATTGCCACCCCGAAAGGTGTAATAGAACACCTCTACCTCTACACCAATTCCAGTGCTGGTTAACACCAATTCTAGTGTTGGTTAACACCATCCAGGGTGTCCAAGACCGTTTCTGGTGTTGACAAGCACCTCTACCGGTATTCAGAAACACCGTAAGGAGTGTTAATAAACAACATTGAAGGTGTTCCCTAACACTCCTAGCGGTTCACTTTAACACTCCAAACGATGTTGGTCACCCCGGATGATGTTAACCAACACTAAAATTGGTGTTACATATCACTGGAATTGGTGTAGAGGTACAGGTGTTCTTTTACACCTTTTGGGGTGGCAATAAACACCAATAATTTTTTTGAGTGTAGATGACAGCCCAATTTTTTCTACCTTGCACGAAATTGCAGTGGTGCTTCTATACAACTTCAGATCTAGAGAGTTCAAACTTTCAATGAAGGAAGTTCATAACTATTTTTTCCGTATGCATGTTGATTCTCTATCTTGTTCATTATTGAAATAGCTTCGCTGTTATACACATTACAACAATCAAACGATTTCAGCAACAAAAAAATCGAGCGAACAGAAATAGTTTTTTTTTTTACGTAAGTTACTACAATAAGGTAATTTCAGGAGCGAACAGAATAGAAAATTAAAAATTCGCACGGACAGAAATATTAAAAAAGTTACGAAATTTCTTGTCTGAAAGTTTGAACACTCTAGGTTTTGAATTTGTAGGAACACCATTGCAAATTCGTGCAAGGAAATCATACTACAATCATAGACCTCATAATAGATAGAC
>JAGDQP010062047.1:0-11937 GCA_022664845.1 Lepisma saccharinum
TGAAACCTTGATTTGCCTAAAATGTGTGAAAATCCATGTTGAATTGAACATCAATTTTCCGGCCGCTGTGGCCAATTCCATCTCACTCTTAATTAGTTCCTCTGCTACGGACTGGATAATAGTTGACTTTGGACTTAGTTTAGCAGTCATTATGATATTTTCATCCTAAAAGAAATAAAAAATTAAGCAATTATCAATTATGTTTTTTCCTACCTAATAATATGTTCTTATTTCTACTGATCTAAAGATAATGATTTTGTACTAAAGGTAATAATATTCTACATAGAATTTATCAAAATGTTTTGTGAATATATCTTGAGAAAGCGAAACTAAATTAGACATACTTCTGTTTGGTTTGAAAACTCCTCTACATATTCTGTATATGCTCTAGTCAAAAAGTATGTACACTACTACTAATTAGTACAATTTTCTTCAACTCGTATAAACTATTTAATGCTATTTTGTCCTACCCATGATACTTATGATGAAATCAAAAATAATCTAATTTACTACTTTTAGTTTATTCAGAAAAATGGACTGTCTAGTACTATAGCATTTTGACTTCTTCATAACTTACATTTTTCGATCCACTATGAAACTTACAACTAAGTTACATGTCGCTTTTTCTCCAGTCGATGCAAAATAGGTGACGGCTGGTCTACTACATATATCATAAAAATCAGAATAAACAATTCTTTTCCTTACCTGTTTACACTGATCCCTATTAAAATATTAAACAGTAGAGAAAATAAGAGGTAAATTATATTTAGAAACCAATGCTTAATAAAGGTTTACCTTTTTGTTTTCTTTTTTAATATACTCTACAACAATTTGTCGTATGATGCTCTATCGCAAACGAAAGGTCATTACTAGTGCTTACTGTATGATAAGTTTTACAAGCACACAACAATTTGTGATAGATATAATTAAAATTTAGGAGATTATTAATTAAATTGACTCCCTCCAGATACTGGAGACAACGAAAAAATAATACTGATGTGATCACAATACTACTTTCTATAAGAGGCTTCTACTTTCAGTAAGAAAGTATATTTTTTACTTGACCATTATTATGTCTTAAATTAGATGACTTATATTGGAAAGTTTGAAGGAAAAAACAAAAGTATTCTTTTAACTCTTCTTCTGCCTTACCTAAGTGTAATGCTACATTTTTCAACACATATTTTGTGCTCTCATGATAAATCATTAAAATATTTAAACATGATCACTGAACTGTAATTGCCTATAATTCCATAAAGTTTATTTTATAGTAATCCACAAATAATCCTGTCCCTAGTAGGATTGAAACTTTGCTTTACGAGTTTATACAGAAAACCATAAAATAATATTGAACTCCTATTCTCAGGAAGACATTTTTCAAATATATTTGTTCAACTTAAAGCAGCTGTTTAGCGGCTGTCAAATGGTTCAATTACGCTCAGATAGATTATTGAAGAGTTATCCCTACTTCATTTAAATACCTTCTTCACAATGGTAATGAAATTTTAAGTCCAAGCAAAATATTATATCTCAACCCATATGCATTAAACTCAGATGTGCTGCAGTTAAACTTATTTAAAGGCCTACAGCAGCTGTTTAATAGCTGACGCCTTGGGTTTGATCCCTTACTTTGCAAAAGAATATTCAGATCAATAAACAAACTTCTTTCGCTAGGGTAGATTTATATCAGTAATAGATTAAATAAAAGTGTCAATTATTATATATAGAAAAAAAATATAAGTGTCCTTAGATCATAAGCCACATACAGTTACTTTTTCACTTTCAATTGCTAATCAAAAATCTTATTCTTCCAATCATAAAAAGAGTAGTATTTTTCATCATATGAGACTATATATACAAAATGTTTTTCTGAAAGTTGCTAAATATTTCTCACACCGATAATCTTTACAAACTATTATTTAAGCTAAAAACAAACGGACTGGCAAGACGCTATTGCCTTACTGATACCAACAAAGGGAAGTGGAACTTTAACCAGCAACAATGACAGAGGCGAGGGACATAAGGAATCGTTAACAACCGCTCCTCAGTGTTTACAACCGTAGAGATAAAAATTTAACACCACATCAGCAGCTAAACCAAAAGTCCCTAGAACGCGCTAAATGCAAGTTTAAAAGTCGCTAAATAAGGCGACAAAGAAATCAGTCGAATAAATGGTTCGTTTTGTCCTAATAGGCTGCAAGTGCCAATTTGCTTCAAACAAAATTTCTCTTGCAAAAGCTACAGGAATAAGGATATCGGCAGAGATGAAAAAAGGGATCCACTACCAAATATATTTGAAGAAATTTGACATTTTCAATTAATAAAGCAAGATAAACTTGCTGAAAACGGACCTTGAATATTTCAGTGTTGAGCAAGTAATATATAGTTTACATACAAAAACTACGTCAGCTATGCCGTTAACATGGCTTCGCCTATATGAAAAATATACTCAGCGGAAGTTGTCTATAACTAAAATTAATATATGAACCCTTCCGAAAAGTTTTGTCTGAAAGAATCACTGATTTTCATGATGACTAAAAGAAAAGTTCATATCCCCTCCTAAAATCTAGACAGTCATACGATTGCAATGAAAGATCGTAGGGAATGATCTCAGAAAACTATTGCAATAATTCTGTCCAACTACAAATTTCATTATAATTGTAAGTCATTTAGGCACATTTCGCTCACGTCGTCAATGAAGCGCAAGACCCTCTGGTTACAAAGCGTGTCGAATATGTCTCATCCAATCATAAACAAGTTCAAAGCTTCTTAATTCAAGAAAATGTACTGAAAATCTACCTGTCAGTGTCATCAGGCTGTATATAATGTAAGTGTTTATTCCAATATTTCAGCAGTCAGATTCCCATCTTAAAATCTAAGATGGCTTGGTCTTGTATGCGTTGGACTACAAATATTTTATTATAGCTTAAAAATACCGTAAAAAACTTTCCTCGCATAATCAGATCAAGTTAATGATTGAAATCTTGTAACAATCGCAAAGGTTTCATAATTTTTTACCCACAAAGGCAATAATTCTTCTAAAATAGGCTGACATTTGCACTGCTTAGCTATGAAAAAATAGTAGCTTCTATTCTCTCGGATAATGCATGTATTATGTTTGTGCCAAGTTTGGCACAGGTAGGCCTAACTATATGGAAGAATAATAATATACAAAATCATGTATTTAAAACCTTTCATTAATGGATTCTTGAAACATATTTAGACATATATTCTCAATCCACGACAATATTCTATGGCAATTTTAATTTATGAGGAGAACTTAAAAATATATTATTTACTGAACTTTCTTGCAAGGATTTATTTGAATTAAGGATGATTCTTCAAATATTCAAGGGAAAAATATATTCTATGAATATTCTGCAAATACTCCATTGCAAATATCTTTTAAACAGTTTACTCCTTAGTAAGTATACATTGATTGCTTCTAGCGGTCTAAGCTATGTGACAGCAGGAAGATATACTGAACATCTTAACAATAATTGGCGGCTTGAAGTCTACTTCCTCAAAATAAAACCAGATAACTATTGTTTTTTATTTGCGGGAAACCCTAATCGTATATGAGATGATTTAAACGGTAATTCTTTTACACTTTACACAAAAAATTAATCACCACTTCTGAGAAAAATAATTCAATTTCAACAAAATATTAAGTACTGCCAACCTTGATTGAGAAATTAAATGTAGGAAACTTTTTCTAAAATTATCTGCTGCCGTTATTTCTAACTTAAGCGGAAAAGTAAGTATGTTTGGAGAAGAAAGCATCTTTAAGAAATAATGATTCTGTATTTGCCATAAATAAAATAAAATCTTATAGCATATGTTTATTAGTACATTAAAGAATTTCACTCTAAGACTTTCGTGAAAGACTACAAAATGCTAAGAGCCTCACATGAACTATTGTATATGAATTTTAAGTGCTACTAGCAACTGTTATTATGATAGGAGTTTCGCCAAACTGATATCTATAACAGATTAATAAAAAATCAAGATTACGATGCAAAGAGGAGTGCAAGGTTAAAAATATGTTTAGAACTCATAGAAAATATTTCTTTTTTACTTATTTCTCATCTATCCAAACTACAGCATTCATTTAAACAGTATTATGATAAAAAAATCAATTTACCTGAGGATAGCCAATATATATCCCAGCCTAGATTTTCCAATTTCACGAAAGTATACAGTATTTTGAGTGCTTTTATATGTTTTAATAAAGTCTGGAATAGCTATTGTTTAATTAAATTGTTCATAGGTCACTTTCCACTGAAGCACCAGAGGCAAAGAAAAATGAACTTGCCTTTCATTTATCACAAATTTGCACAAAAGTTAAAACCTAAAGTTAAATTTTCAAAAAAGAATTGAATTAAATCGCTGAAATAAGCAAAACTAAGCATCTGATTTCGTTGATAGTAGTATTGACTGTGTACCTTCGGAGATGTTCACTTTACAAGGAGAACCTGTATGTGTTAGCATTTAAAAATTGTAGGTTGGTGCATAAGCTTTTGCACCCGCATATAACCTGATCACTATTTTTTCACATGTAATTCAAGTCTTCTCAGGTCACACCTCCTTTAGATGCCAACGTTATCAGGTCAAGTTGGTTTGAAACTATCACTGTTTAATTATTTCCGTAAGGTACAAAAAAGTTACCGTTTTCGGTTGGCATGTGTTAAACTGTCAGCGGATGGTGTTTCCTAAACAAATGTCTTAGCAAACTGAAGACGGTAGGTCGTGTGTTTGGATTGGGACAGTATTACTTTTGGATCTTGAGGTGTTATTTTAGCAAATTATTATTATTATTTATTATCAGCTTAAATCCTGTATGTTTATCTTACTTTTACTGTCGTTCCATGTTATTCTGGTACCCAATCAGCGCTCAAACAACAAATCAAAGCTTACGACCCACCTGGAACATGAATATTCTTATTTTTCAATTACCATACAAAATAAAGTTTATATAGCTTAGGTTTTTATGTTAGACTAGTGCTTGATAAGGCAGTAAATCATAGTTTGCGAGCCGTGGATAATTTTCGACAAGCATTTCTGTACAAAATAAACTATACGAAATCAGTTTTCGACTAACAATTTCCATTAGGAAACGTTACCAACGGTGCTCTATCTCAATCATAAGAATACAAAATGCTAAGCAACCAAAAGCTGATCAGACAAACCAACTTTCTACAAACTTTATTAAATTTAATGACAAATATTAATTGAGGAAAGAATTCCAGTCAAGACAGGATGTGTTAAGGAACATGTATTATGCGTGTGAAGCAACACCTATGGTGTTCTATATTCAGCCATAAGCATGCCGACCAACTGTGATCAGTGGCAAGTAATATTTTTGAATATCATCGTTCCGGTCTAAGTCAAAGTTGCCTTCAGACCATAAATAAATTAAATTGTTCTCTTGCATCGGCTGCAGTTCAAAAGTATAGATAAATTTGGATGGTTTTAAAATAATGCAAGTACATACAAAGACTTTCAAACATGTAAGGAATACTTCTTTATAGTAGTGTCTGCGCTAAAGTTATATTAAAGACATAACAAATGAAGTGATTCAGTAAAAAAATATACGTTTGGAAACAGGTATAATTTGCTTGAGGTTCTCTTTTTATTTCACAAAAGAGCATAAAAGGGTAAAGCTATCATTTGTGCAGACGCCGTGAACGGCGTGGAGGATGTGGAGGTAGCGCTCCACATTTTGTTGACCTATGGTACAAAGTGAGGTTGGTTGTCAGTTCCACGCTTAACCGACTTTACCTTCCCATGGTGTCCAAAGATATCAAAGACACTAGTATTCAGTTTGATAGAAGGCTGAGTGCACCCCAGAGCGCCAGGCGTAAAACACTGGAAAAAAGTGTCCTACCCGGATTTGAACCTGAGCCGTGCCATTTGTAGTCAAAATACCATACGTTTTTAAAAAAATATTTCATGCTCATAAGTAAACAAGTGTACAAGAAGCATATGATGCTTTCTAAAAATTTATATTCCAACAATAATTTCAAACAAATTATATTCCTCACTTCAAATAGGGGTCCTCTCGTGCTTTGGGTCGAACTCAGCTTATACCATGTAAGCTTTCTTCATTCCACCACTAATAAACAATGTGAAATATTGTGATTACTTTATCGCTACGATCTGTGTTTGAGATGCCTAGAGGCCGTAAATAAACAATATTTCGCTAGCAACTTATGATTCAAATTTTAGTGCTCCTATTTAAGTAAAGTCTACGATGTTTAGAGATCCTGCACAATATTCACAAATCAGATATTATTTATGAAATAGATCGAAACAATGATCCAAGGTTGCTATACCGCCATTGCTAAGTTTCGTTTGTATTCAATAAAATAATAAAAACGAATGCATAGCCGTGAATGTGGAATAAAACTAATCCAAAGATATTTAATTAAGAAATTTCACAAATGATCGTTCTAACTGGTAACTTCCAACGATTCGCTCAATAATAATCTGAAAATTTAAAATTATAGAATCTTAGTATGTACATCTAAGTCTTATTTCCAAGTAACATAGGAACATTGTTTCTAAAATTAAAAGGTTGTATTCAACTAACGGGTTCAATAAAATAAATGGGGATTCTGCGCGTATTTTCTCTTTCGCACACAAGCCTTCCATAAATTGATAACTTTTGCGCATAACACAGCCTCGTACTAGTGGAGCTCATAAATGTTTTAGAATTTAAAGTGGTCGCCTAAATTTATTCTCGTTCTGTTAAAAAAAAGTAAGCATTTGGAATGCATTAGCAAAATGTGATTAATAAGTGTATAATAAATATACAAGAAGTATATTTCCCCATTTCTAACTAAATTCTTTCCAGGGACCTCTGTCGAAAATTTTAATTTCATGACTACGAAATGGAGTCTTTCACAGGTACTGCAAGACTATGTATTAATCCTTCACAGTACTCCAACTCAAATCTTTTTAGTTCCGGTCCAATCATATTTCAAAAACTCAACCACACCTCATTTCATGACAAAAGTCAAAATATATGTACCCCCGCTCAAACTATATTTAATTCCAATCAACTTCTATATATAATTAATAAAAAACACAAGTGGCAGTGATCCCGGGTTCGGTTTCAGGGATTTTTTACAAGGACTTCGAGTCCGGATTCAACATTATGATATAATTCACAAACTGGTATCAATAGAAATGGTAGCAATTAAAATGTTCTCTGAAAATTTCGTAAAAATTTTCACTTTCAGAACGCTTTCAACTAACTATCACAATCAAATTGAATATCAAAATCTGCTTCCCAATTATCAGACAGGTTTACAATGTAAAAATAACTAAACATAGAACTTTAACTAGAAAATATGTGTTCCTCCCCAATAACATAAAAATATATTTAATTTTCCGAGCAGCGCAATCAACAAAACTATCCACGTTATTTTTTTTCTGTCTCAATCTTAGAACAATTAAGACAAGATAAATAGAATTATATGGGCGGTAACAGCACTATGTGCAATAGTACAAGGCACTGTTCAATGACAATTGGTTCACCTAGACCTTCAGGTCAAACCATGCCTTCCTTTAGAACATCCAACATCACTATATTATTATTTAAATAATTCAGCATGCATTTCCCCAGTCTTCATTAAAACTGAAGGCAGGCAAGTTCAGAGTTCGGTTGGTGGCCAACACTCACGGCGCTTACATAAAATGTTAGTAAAGAGTTTGAGTCCATAGCAAAGCACCATCTAAATTACTGCAAATAAAAAAATTACATTAAAATCATTTGCAATATCTTCTCCCACCCTCTACCTTATTCCGACTTTTGTTCTATAGGCCACAATCAAAAGGTCCATTGACTCATTATGCTGGGTTCAAATCCTGCATGCAACCATTCCGATAAACATAAACGAAATTATTCGTAAGACATTAAAAATTAGAATGAAAGAAGAAAAGTCCCAGATTCGAATCCCGACTGCGGTATAATTATTTCTCATTCATATTAACTAAAATATGATGCAGAGGCCATCGTATACAAAATTTTCTTCGAGCTGTATATGCAGTCTTCTTATAGATTTTCTTAAATCTACTTAAATATAAGTTGAGTAAAAATATTATACTTACGGATGTCAGTAATCTTGTAAGACGACGCTCAAGTTGCAGATATACTCGAAAACAGAATTCAAAACACAGTCGATCAATTACTTCTCTAAGAGAAAACTAGTACAACAGTAAAGCCGTTCAAACTATTTATATTATTGTAAATTCTTCCAGAATTTTCGTTGGCGTCGCTCAGCGAAACTAAAGGTCTCTCCAAAGAATTCAAATCTCTTTTTCTTTTAATAACTTTTCCGCAAACTACAGCATGTCTCCTAGCGGTCATAAATACTTAAGATTTCTTCTTTTCAATTCCTGGCTATTTCAAACCTTCTAATAAAAAGAAACAAACAAAAAGAAAAAGGAAGTTGCAGTTGTAAAACATTTTTTTATCACAGCGGAATAAAAATCAAATTAGCCTGTCCTCATTATGTACAATATACACCCGAAAACGTGGTATTCAATTTTCAAAAGCATTTGTAGCCGTCTTTTCACATTTTCTTCTTTTAGCAGTCCCTGTCGAAAGCAATTGTTGGCAATAAAGCAATTAGGCCTTGGTTACAATAAATACAGTACCCAAAATCCTCTAAAGAGCTACTCTTTATTGTTTACTGCTTCTTACCGTTGACTTATTTCCTTTTTACAAAAAGGTTTTATTTATAAATCATAAATCTTCGCTTCCGTTGTAAACTTGAAAGCAAAAGAAATAATATCCTATTTCCTAGCAGTGCCCACAATACAACCTATAAATCTATTTCTCATGTCTTGTCATAACAACGCTTTTAGTTTATGACACTAATCAATTAGGAGTCCTTGTCGAAACGAGTGTTTTCAACTGTTATTTGACCTTTACCTATTATCTGTAGGTAGCTGCAAAAGAAAAATTTCCAGAAATTCCCCAAGCACCTGGGTACAACGAAAATTCTATTCGTTAGAAAAATAAGACGCAAAAATTTTAGCCAGTTGTAAAGTCTCTAGTTTCAGTTAAACAAGCCTTTCCATTGGTAAACAAATTATCAGTCCACCAAAATAATCCATAGAAAAATTTATTTTGTAATGGCTATCATTCTCACACAAGCAGTGAGATACTAACTAGGATTCAGGTGCCTGAAGAATCGTAACTTTCAATATGTATAACATAGCTGTGTATAACTTAAATAATGAATGTCAGAGTCTTTTCTTAATAAAAAATATTGTCTGATACACTGTAAAAAAATAAAATTTAAAAAAAATGAAATGTAATCTTCCACGACGGTTTCGCGACAATGCGTGACCGTATCATCGGTTGCGGGTAAACGACGGCGGTTTCATAGCAGGGCGGTACCACGGCCGACCAGGTGCGGGTAAACGGCGGCGCAAGGCGCGAGCAATGCGGGGCGCTATCAACAAATATATTTCCCCTCCTCCTGGTCCAAATTCAACGAAAATTACACCTCTATAACATATCCTTAAACTCTCAACTTCATATCTCGTACCAATTTCGATAAAAAAGGACATGGTTCAATTTGCTCATATATTCTACTGTCTCCGTCTTTTCTAAGGTACCGGTTAATATTGCAAAAATCTTTCAATTTTTTAAAAATATAATAAGTGAATGGTGTAAGAAAAGATCTATATCGCGATTAAGACAGTTTGGCTTCTTGACGTATTCTTTACAATCTTTACGGCATCAATCTAGCAGAGGCTGTGTCCAATCTAAATTGGGGTGTGTCAACAGAAGTAAAAGACTATCAACAGGGAGAAAGCATGAAACGTCACAGAAGAAATTAAATGTCTGTATGTATCCATTCCTGAATCAATCTCCAACACTTTTATAATATTATTGAAAGACAAGAGAAAATAGTTTAGCATTGATAACTTGACTACCAATATGAGTTATAGTCATATTTTTAAAATACAATATAACATGTTAATTAAAATTTATCAGAAGGAAACTAATTGTCACAAGACTTTTTATAGTATGAAACAACATCAACAAAAGCATTAAATTAATATTATCCACATTGATGAAAATAAAGCTTTTAGTCTCGATCGAGACGAGAGACAAGTCCCGAGGGATTAGTCTAATATCTTGGTCTCGTCTCGAGTAAGTCTCGATGCATAATGTCTCGATTCCTGGACCTTACTCTTGGTCTCGAATTCGAGACGAGACCAAGACTAGTTTCGGTCTCGGTACTATGCCTATTTTATCCCCGTTTTTGCCAACCTTTTTGAACTTCCTAGGACCCAAACCACTTACGGATATACTTAATGCAGGTTCCATGATCCGGAGCCGGATTCGTTAGGTTACTGGCAGCCAATGACAGTGCTCCTGTTCCTCTTCCCGTGTGAGTGGCGGCTAAATAGATGGCAAGACGTTGACTAAATTATGGTAGTTATTTGTTGTACTTACGTCTACTGTAATTCTTTTGTAGCTATATGATTATTTTCCAGTAAGGAATTCCATAACCTCCCCGACTCTCGATGAAATGTATTAGATTAGTATTAGGGATGACTGAAACTGAATATCCGGATTCGAAAATGGGAAACTTGGATCCATAGCCGTAGATCCTATCAGCTACCTGATCCATATAATCGAAATCTGGACCTGTATCGGTGGATACGGTTTTGGTTCTAAAGATCCGGATCTGTTGAACCATATGAATGCAAAGATTCGGATCTGTTTTGGTCCATGTGCTTCCTAAATGACAGTGCTGTTTGGCTATTTGGATCCCATAGTTTCGATCTATTTTAGTGTTGTCCACGAAACGTCTAGAAAATGTCTTGCCAGTTCAGAAAATGTCTCGTCTCAAAAAGACGTATATTGTACAGCATAGGAGTTCTGTCTCGTCTCGTTTACCATTGACATTTCTCTATCTCGTCTAATGGGCAACATTAATCTCTTTGGCTTTCTGAATCCAAAGACTCGATCTGTTTGAGCATCTGTATCGAAAGATCCGGACCTGTTTCCTCATTTCAATTCAAAGAACCGGATCCGTTTCCTCATCTCAATTCAAAGAACCTGATCTCTTTGCCCCCAGCATCCAAAAAGCGGGATCTGTTTGGCCATGTAAACCCAAGGGTTCAGTTTACGTATCCGAAACTAAGTTCCATGTCTATTTGGTCATTCGTAATCAGTATTGAGTACAGCCTTAAGAGTAGGTCGGTTTTATAGCGTTGGCGTAGCATTCGCAAGGTCGTGAGTTCGATCCCGGTGGCCGACCATCCTGACTGAGGTTTTTCAGTTTTTTTTGTCACCAGGCAAATACCGGGATGGCACCTTAAACATAGACTGTGGCCGACACCTTCCCGAATCCTTCCCCTTCCCCTAAAGGTCATAAATAAAATTCAATTCAATTAACAGTGTCACAGAGAAATAAAATGGAAAACACACACATTTTATTTCTTTTCAAACTAGCGAGAAGCATAATCATGCCAGAGCATAATCCATCACATGGTACATACATAATTTGTTATGAAAAACCCTTCTCCTTGTATTGCTTGCAAAGTGGAATCACTGCCAAGACAAACTTTTTCAGTGTTTGTAGTATAGAACAGTTTGGTAAATAGGAATCTTTCACAAAAAGTTTTTTTTTTTTTGTTTCTTCTGCTAATATTTGTTCTTTATATTTACACCTCTATTCTAAGCACAAAAGAAAAAAAAAGTTTCTGTTTAAAAACTTTTTTTGGTCATATTTGTTTATTTGAGTATCTCGTTGGATTGGTTCCAAGAAATCCCCATCAGAATAACCTTTTCCTTTTCGTTTTTTTTTTTTTTCCAGAAACGTATTCTATAATCAAGAAATGGTTCCGGTTGGACCGAATGTTCTGTGCGTGAGGTTCCTGATTCAATTCCATCGAGAGGCGGGT
>JAGDQP010062048.1:0-11937 GCA_022664845.1 Lepisma saccharinum
TTTTAATTTTCAACTTCATCAGTCTCGTGAAGAATTTCTCGAGATCTTACTATCGACCCTTTTTTTTTTTTAGGCATTTTCAGTGTTTGCCGTGTCTCTCCATTCCTTCCCCTTCCGTCTGTCTGGTGCTCTTTTCTTTCCCCTTGGAAAAGAAGTTCTCATTTGAAAATTTTTATTTGCTGTCTCTCTCCAGTTCCAAACGATATTGCACACAGAAGAAGAGAAGAATTTTCCCCCATAGCTCCTGACAAAATGCAGAGTACTTGATCATGCTCTCCGCTCCGTACTTCGTCGTTCCAGAAGGGTGCTTGGTTTACGCTAAGTGAGAGGCCGAGTATTTCTGAGCCAAGAGGCGTTTTCATCAGAGAGTGAGAGAGTAAAAGAACAGAGAAGTTGATGCAGAGCCTGTCACTGCTAATCTCTATAACGATTGCGCCGATAATACAGCGCAGTTGGACTTCCCGTGACTCCGTGAGATGGCTGCCAGAGACGATGTTTTAGCTACAAAATGGGAGCGAGATGAAGCCCTCTTTTCTCTCTCTCTCTCTCTCCTGTTGATGCTAGTTTTAGTTATATAAAAACGTGTGATCCAATCTCAAACTCTTCTAAGCTTTTCAAAGCCACTTTATTGCTTTGCTTTCGACTTCGTGGGTGAAATAGCACTCAATCCTCCTTGATATGAGGTAAAGTGCTTACAAGCACTACCTTCTTTTCAATTATCTTCATTTTATTTTTATTTTTAAAAATAGGTTCCAGGATCTTAATATTGAATTCGATTCGGTTATTGAATTTTGTATATGTTTTTTTTAGCTGATTTCCCCGCCCGTCGGTTCAGGGTGAATAAATTATGTTCACAACATTAACATTTGTACCACTTACTACTATTACTATTTTTGCTGCTACTACTACAAGTAGTAACCTATATCTTACGTATTACTTCTTCTTCAAAGGTTGACCATTAATTTAATAACAATATCAAGCTACTTTTAAATATAATATTCATTAAAACAATTATAAACCTTGTACCCAGTACATAAGGATTTAAAATATTGTGTAAATTGAAATTTGAATTTAAATTTTAAATAATTTTACATGATTCCTAGTTTGCATGAATCAAAATTTGAATAAAAGAATCTAAACTGTTGGTATTTATTTATTTCATTGTCATAAACAATGGACCTTTGGTTGGTACATTATCTCGACTCTTGATAATTGTATCATTTAATTGGTATCATAAACACCTTGGGGTGATCAAGGACTAAGTTCATACCAAAAATCATTCAGATAGATTCAGTGGTTTCTGATATCATTGGAGACGAACAAACTAACGTGCTTTTATTTTTATATACAGTAGAATCTCGCTAATCCGGACTTGATGGGTCCGGACCCCGTCCGCATCACCAGAAGTCCGGATTAAACGGAATCAGCTTTAAAATGTCTGTAAGACAAGTTTTAGATGGGTAAAACTGTTAAAATTGATGTTTTTATCATAAAAATAACCTTTTCAGTCTCAGTACTACAGAATATTGATATTCAGTTTATTGATGATTATACGGTACTAAAGAAAAATACAGTACAGTTCATTACTGTTATATTCAGTAATTAAAAAGTTTATAAACGAAACATGAATACAGTTTAAAGCAAAAGAGGTTTTAAAATTTATCCACGCTTTTTAACGATTTTTTGGGTGTCCGGATTAACCTGATGTCCAAACTAGCGTGGTCCGGATTAGCAACATATAGCCCCTTCCGTGCGGAAAAGCACCCTAAACACCGGATATTTTTCTATTCCGATAATCACATTTGGATACCATTTAGACCAGTTCGATTACATTTTAGGCTTTTCATGCAGAAGAGAAAAATATCAAGCAGGCTTTAAAGGAAAATATGTATATATACGAGGGGTGTTCAACAGAAGTTCTGTCATTTTTCCACATAGTCCCCCCTCACTGTAATGCACTTCTCTCACCTATGTTCTAGAGCACGAATATCAGTTTCAGAAAACTTGCGCATCGTTGGCAAACTCGCAGGTGCTGCTTAAGCTTGGGGAACAAGTGAAAGTCACTTGGGATAAGATCTTGAGAGTAGGGAGAGTACTCAAATATTTCAAACCCGGCATCAGCAATAGCGGCGGTGGTAAGGTGACTTCTGTGAGCAGGAGCATTGTCCTACTGCAGCAGCACTTTCCTGTGTAGTATCCCTCTGCATTTCTCCTTGATTGCCTCCCTAACTTTTGAAATCAGTTGTGAATAATAGTCACCTGTAATTGTCTTTCGGCTCTGGGATAATCAAGGAACAGTACGCCCTTACCATTCAAAAAATCGTGGCCATAAGCTTGCCAGCTGATGGCATTGTCTTGAATCTCTTGGGGGCGGAGAATCATGGTGCCGCCACTGCATACTCGGTTGCTTTGACTCTGGATCGTAATGATGTACGCAGGTTTCATCTACGGTCACACATCTAGCAAGAAAGTTACCCGGGTATTTCTTAAATAAGGCCAAATTTGTGTCTGAACAACGGACTCGTTCACACTTTTGATCAATGGTTAACATTCGTGGTACCCATCGGGCTGATACCTTGTGCACCTCCAAATGTTGGTGTAAAATTGTGTCTATTGAACCGAGTGACAAGCTAGTAACCTCAGCTAACCTCCGAACAGTAAGTTGTTTGTCAGTCATTATCAGGTCATGAACCATGTTAATGTTTTCTGGTGTGCACACTGTTACGGGCGGTCCTGCACCTGATGATTTGATATGTAGGGACGCCATCACCTAATACATTCACCATGTCTTCGTGAATCCTCTTGGTGGTTAATCCTTTCTTCTGGAGGTACTTAATGACGGCTCTGTGTTCATATTTGTCCATTTTCTCAATCGTCGCTCACCTTGACCTGAAAAACAAAGCATAACATTAACATTATACACCCTACATGACTGAAACTTTGTCTCTAAACATTCAAAGGATACATTATGCTGCATGTAAAATTTCATCTATTTCTGATAATGCCTTCTATGTCAAGGGCAATAATTGCTGAACACCCCTCGTATTTTGTTTGTTTGAATGTCCTATGATGTCAGCACACATTTTCCGTAAGCGTCTGCAAACACATATTTTGGCATGCGCCGCAATACAAAAAATGGCAGTGCCCGTTTTGAACTATTCACATATAAGAGCTTTAAATATTAAGATTTTTTAAAAAAAATGAAAAACGTCAACCATCTATGCCGGGCGATTCCAGACGAATTCCTGTGTGTGTGAAGTTGATTTTCTTCACACACACACATGATGTCGGGAACCGCTCATTCGATCTGCATGATCTATGAGGGTTTGAACTCGCCTCGCGTAGATTTTCGAACGACATCTCAGCTATCTTCCAAGCTGTATGCTTCCTAAGTTGAAAGTTGTCGACAGACGAACGGACAGAGCTGTTATATAAGGCTTCGCATCAGTTGCTGCTGAAGCCTAAAAAATTGAACTGTATGGACAAATGGACTCTTAAGAAGAGGTGACTGTGGCAGTCCGCGAAATAAGACCTCAATTTAAGATAAATTTTCGTACATTTCTAAGGATATCATGTTGTCATCTCATTCTTTGAAGAAATTATTCAGTGGACCCTTATTTGTAGTGGTATAACGAGAGAAAAAAGCGTTTTCAAGAGGAGACAAAAATCGAACCAAGACAAATCTGGAGAAAATAAAGAAACAGGGGTTCTTGCTATTTTTGCATAGTGTTATATTATTCTTTCATTAATAACTGACGAGGTTCCTAAAATTGTGTGGAATATCTTTCACATGGTAAGTTATATCGTAGATAA
The DNA here is from genome assembly GCA_022664845.1 of Lepisma saccharinum. Taxonomy (NCBI): domain Eukaryota; kingdom Metazoa; phylum Arthropoda; class Insecta; order Zygentoma; family Lepismatidae; genus Lepisma; species Lepisma saccharinum. The sequence continues at coordinate 3,814 of JAGDQP010062048.1, forward strand.
CAATAACTGTTATCTGTGGTTGTATGCTGTATCTGTTGTTTAATGCTTTAGCTATCCTATATGCACATATAATACCTAGTAACTACCGATGACTAATAAAACACGTATGTACACCAAACTAACTTGTTCCAGGATCCGATATATTGTATTTATTCTCGTAGCGGTATGTATACATTCTGCTTGAATAAACATCGACAATCAATACATTCACATCATCAAACCTCTTCAACAGCATAGACAATGAATGTGTCATTAACTCGGCATTTACTACAGTCATTATCATCATCAATACTCAACTGATTACTTGGTAATAGTATTCTTATTGATTCCCGAATATGTTCAAGAAACAGCTTCTATCATCATTATATGCGTGAAATCACACAAGTAAATAAGGCGTGACTTTCCAAAACTCATCTTCTCCATCATAATTAATTTTGCAGGAACTGAAGAAGAAAACGTTTAGTTTGTATATTTTTCTTGTTTACTACACAAAATGAACCTTTAGAATTGTTCTATAATATATTAATAAATTTGGAATATATGTAGTATGAGAAAAAGTGGTTTGAAATTTGAAAATAGCCAGTTTTGTTCCGTCAACATGGAGAAGGTAAGTTTTGCTGCCGAAATTTTGTTACGAGCGGATGGATAATAAGGATAAAGAATGAGTACGAATCGCCAGGTTTTAGTACACACACACAAACAAGTGTTACGTTAGTGAAAAGAAAAGGCCACAAGCACTATTTTCCTTTTTCTCATGGTGTGGTCATGTGCAGTATAGACCACATGAAAATATTCAGTCATTTGCAGCCACAGAGCATGATTACTGTCCATCTTGCACTTTTAACAGTTATTCAAACTCATCACTGCAGCAACAAACGTTGGCCATTGGATTCTATCCTGGGCAACATCAAGCTAGTTTTCATCATGAACATCTACCTCTCGAAAATTTCATCTAATATTGTAATCCCAAGGACGTATCGGGCTTCCCAACGGCCTCTTTTCCTCCAGCTACCTAACCACGATCTAATACACACTTCGTTTTCCCCCATCCGAGCTACCCTTAGCAGTCGTGATTTCATTATTTTTATGATGTCGAGTGAATCATACAATCTGTTCTTCATCGTGCAAGCGCCTCCATTCTCCGGTCATCTCGTCTCGTAGATCTATCTCAAAGCCTTATTTTCAAACACAACCCAATTTATGTATATTTGCGAGGGTCGCACTCCAACTTTCGCCACCATAAAGTGTTACCGGCAGAATAACGGTTCTTTATACTTTTTAGTTTCTTGATATTTTTTAGCGTTCAACTTTGTAGCTTTTTCTTTTAGCTTTGATTTCTTGACAACTGTTAGCCATTCTCCTAATATAACGTACAGCAGCGTAAGAAAAACATACAGATCCGTGAGTTATAACAATACCCATAATTCTAACAGCCAACGAGACCTATGATTGGTCGGAGTGGATAGCAAGTTTTGCGCCGGCAAGCTAAATTCAATTCGTATGTACTATTATTTATAATCAGTTTCAAATAAAATTAACATGATTGTCGAAAAGAGCATGTCAGACACTATAGAATCTAACTCTTAACTCAATTTCGGAGAGAGAAAATGTGGAAAGGCGAGTTTTGCAAAGTTGAGCGTTACGTTACCACACATCATCATCAAATCAGTGAAAGGCTATCCTATATCGCTTTTATTGCTTTTTCATCCTGGAATATAAAACTCTTGTTAACAACTTAACGAACAGTAACAGTCTTTCAGTTTACTCAGCTAAGCGCATATGTACTTCACACTTCCGTACTCCAACACGTAGTTATCACATCAGAGTTGTTTTCCATTTCTCATGGTCAGTGATGTGATCTTGGATGGTAGAGTGCGTCCATTGTGGTTGGTAAGCCGGCCGTTGTGATGACAGTATTAGAAGAGATCTTCGAGAGGTAGTAGATATTCGTGATAAACACTGGCCTCATCTTGCCCAGGATAGAATCCAATCCAATGGCGAACGTTTATTACTGCGGCGATGAACGTGCAAATTCCGTAAGCCATAGAGTGCGTTCCACCTAGTATGTCAATAAAAAATGGAATTGACATCATCTAGTAAAATGTTTTGGAGCGTTCAAAAGAAAAATAAGAAACTCTCTCTATTTTTACGATGTGAAATCTTGTCATGAAAACAAAATCGAATTTTGGTAGGCTTGATCCGTCGCGTAGTAACTGTTAATAGTCTTGTTATCGATTAGTACGTTTGTGTTCTTGCAAGTTGCATTTTATTCTCACAAAATTCACAATAAAATATTTTCCCTTAAACTTCCAGAACTATTTCTTTCAGACTACATTGACATGTCCAGAAATACAAACTGTCCATTTTTCCGTTTCTGAGACAACTTGGAGAATTATTATTATTTACATCTATTCTAATGGTACCAATGAGCCTTCGTAGCACATTTTTCTGTCGACTTACTTATATTTTAGAAATATCTTTACGCCATACGCTTTGTATTATAGATCTGATTTCTGGAGAGTATCCGTATGAGAGAAGACAAGGGACCGTGAAAATGAATCTTAAAAAAAGAAATTTGACAAGGAGATAGGGAGTTGTACTTCTCCGTTTTTGGTGGATAGTTTGGCGTGGAATGATTACTTTTATTCTCAGGAATTTGTGGATGTCCGAAAATTCGTTTGGGTGGGTGATTCTGTTTTCTGTATAATTGATTTCTGGGCATTGAAAAATGTTTGACTATACGCGGGTTCTAGAGGTCACTCGGAGAAAATGTTGAGATAACGTTTCAAATTGAATTCGATATAATTTATCATCTTTGGTTCAGACCAGAATACGGTTGGGTAGAGGGATGAGGGAAGTCGACCAGATCCTAGTATGAAGGTACCATATTGGTATTTACCAGGCGTGGCAGGGGAAAACCTGGAGAAAACAGTCGAGATGATCTTCCGCTGAATTCGAACCCATGACCTTCAGAATACGAAGCCAATGCTTTACAAATGTCAGCTACGGTCGCTTGGTTGGATCACTTCCCAACAACACGTCAGTACATATGAGTTTACGTGTGTTTGCTGTAAGAGCATAAATTTTGTCTCTCAGTGAAGAATTCTGTAAATTGTACTTGAATATTTTATGTAATATTTTTTGAGGGAAATGTAGCATTGGTATTTCTTTGTATAGCACTTTCCGTCTGTAATATGTTGTCTATGAAAGCTTTCCAGTTCCATCATAAATTGATAGCTTTATATTCTTTGAAACTCAATCGTTACTGAGTTGGTGGACGTTCGCGTCTGCGTAGCTCCTGCCAGCTGCTGTGTGTATACGGAACCACCTGGTACGAGCACGGACGACTCAAGTGGCCGCTGCAACAATCAATACGGGAGGCTGTCCGTCTCTCGTGCGTCCCGAAGAAAAAATGTACTGGAACAGAATAACCATGGATTATGATAGAGGATCGTATTTACTTTTTCTATTTTTTTAAAGCATAATTTAGAATCATTTCTCCAAAACTACCTGTGCATTACTGTTTTCAGAATAGTTACTCTCTCTCTCTCTGATTTTTTAGTTTAAATTTGTCTTGCTTATTTGTGCGTACTATGTTTTATACGTTTATTCTATTATTTTTATTTTGTTCAAAACGTTATCACCAGTAAATGATGCTGTAAGCTTTTACAAATGTTTCCAATATGTCCTCAATGTTTTTCGACATTTTTCTCATAAAATATTTGTATAAGGCCGTTTCGTCTACCTGGTCGCCGACTTCTTCAGATGCGTTATAATGCAAATTTGAAATTTTGATTGTTAGTTTGCATGTTGAAATTCTATTCATATTATTTCTATCTGAGGGGAGGACCTACAGTTTTTGGTAAAGTGGGTATGAACCACTAAGTTAAATGGCCCCCAGCGGAATGAAACCTGTGACCATGCGCACAGAAAACGAGTGCATTAACCTCTCGGCCACCCCGAGATCAAGTGCCGTTCAAAAGTAATTACGAGGGAATTATGCAGGAATCGTTTGAAATAGCAATACACGATCATGCAGCAAAGAAATGAAACGCAGTTTGGAAAACATTTCAAACCGTACACTCAGCACCTTCGAAGAAATTGGCAGTAGGGTGGACAAAACGATCTTAAGACTAGAGCATAGCAAAATAATAATAAATAAAATAAGCAAAGTATATTGTACTCAAATCATTGTTGCCATGATGCGCTGGATATAAAATTTCTATAGGCCTACAAAGTGCAAAGACGTTGTACTAAAGTTGCGCATATAACTTGAACAATGTTTTTCGCGGAACATTTCAGTACAAATTGGTGTCTCATAACCCGCATCCCATTTGCAAATACCGAAGAAGATTCAATCAAGGTGGCCGTTTTCAAGATGGCGGCCATTGGTTTTATACCCGCTCGCAGAAGCACATTCCATCCAGTGTGCATTTACAGACACATCATTTCGATATATTTATTTTGTTGTAATAGAAAACTATTTTTCGTCACCTTGTTTTTGGTTTTGCTTACGGTTCTTCCTGATGGTTCTTAGTTGTCCGTTGCTGCTACAATTTTGGGTATGAATGTTCTTCTAGGTACTGTACCTTTATATCAAGTTCATCAGGAAGTGTTCTTTGTAGCAGTGTTGCTAATTTTAGCGACAAGTCGGTAAGTCTAGTGGATTTAGGTTGATGGCTGGCGACAAGAAATTTGCTTAAATCTACTTGTTAGTGACTTTGGAAATGCCGTGACAACATATTGTACCCACTGCAAAAACTTTCTCTACTCAAATGCTTTTGGTCTGAAAAAAAAAATGAAGCAAAATAACCCTGTCTTCAAAATTACCGCAACAAAGATTAGACAATGGAGTTGAATGCAGGGTAGTTTTTAATTGGCTGCAATTGTATATGCGTTTTACGTTATTAATAAAAGTGTAATTCATATTAAGTGTTGCGAGAACCGCAATTTTTTCGGGTCTGTATTCGGCAAAATCATATTTAGCGACTTTCTGGTAACTTATCAACGCACACATTAGCGATATTTTATCATGAAGAGTTGGCAACAGTACTTTGTAGCCTTCTCAACTTGTATATCCTAACCTACTGCAACCCACATAACACTTATGTTGTTATGGTTGCATATAAGAAAGAATGGGATTTGTTTCATAAGCAGAAATTAAGAAGAAAAAACAGAGACGAAGAGAATTGAGAAGGTCTGAAAAACAAACGCCCTTTATTGTATAAAACTGTTTCATAGAACTTTAACTTTACTTCTACTGTGAACTTGAGCTTAGCACCGTAGAACAACACATTTTCTTCAAAGTTTACCTCCTTCAATCAAAGATATTGTAAAATGAATATATAACTTCTGTACTTGGGAGGTAGAAGCGCGTTAGTCCAGTTTTGGCCAAAACGTGAATAATGCAGTTTTGTACAGCATTCTGAATTCCTCAAATAATGGTTGATTGATTCAGCTCTCACGTGAGGTACAGAATTATTAACCGAAAATAATTTTAAAAATAAGTAGTTCCACTTTCAAGTATTGTTTATTGGAAGCTACAGCTTTGGAATTATTTAAGCCTAAAGCTGCTTAAATAACTAATTATCTGGGGAGATTATTATTTTTTTTTTAATATTGCTGTAGAGTATAACCATTAAAGGGCATACAAGAAAAGCAGTATCCGCAATTTAATGTTGCTCACGTAACGAGATGATAGTGAGATGACATGTAGTCTGTATTGAAAATGAGACATTTTCGAGGCGAGACATTCTCTCAGTCTTGTCTCGTGTGCAACACTACTGCAATTTGTAAAGGTTCTAATCTGAATTTGTGTATGGCTGTTAGCCAACTTTGGCTCAGGGCGGGGTAAGGTAGGAGGAGGGAGGATGAAAGGAAATCAGTAAGAACTAGCATTTGGCTAGTGCGACTGAGGAAAAAAGAAACTGAAAGCATGGCCTGCGTCTGGGATCGTTCCCAGGAGCTTGCAACTACTAAGTCAACGCTCTGGCAACTGAGCTACGACTAGTCCGTGTAAACATTCCAGTTGTACTGCTAGTTATTAGTCAGTGTATGCGGTGTGCATTAAATTGTACGTTTTCTGGCGTTCTGAAATGTCCCCTCTTGCATTTGTGTGTGTTGATGGGTGAAATTTTTAGTGTGCTTTCGTTTAGCCGTACCTTCTAAATCATAGATCAGTGTTTACTACTACAAATGTACGTGTTTCATGTGACTTTGTGGAAAACAGCTTAACAGTATGTCTAATGGAATGACATTTGTTACTGCATCGTTGTACCGCTGAGCAATTTAGTGCACTTAAGATCGTTTTGTGGTTGTGAGCATGATTTTCTTTAAGTTTTATATATATATATATATATGAAAACCTAGACGCGAGAGTAGGTACTTTCCTTTGATCCGTTGATATGCATTATAGCGCCCAAACCATCATTCATTGCAGAGTATTCATAATAATAGTTTTATTTTCAAAGCATAATTTTCCTGATTTATTTTTTAAAAAGCTTAAGTTCCAGTCCGATTTGTCGTTTAACATATAACCGGGGACCTGACCTGTCGTATATTTGATTTATCGTTTATCCTGTACGCTTTACAGCTGTTTAATGAAGCGAGAAATAGGCACTTCACTAGTGCAGAAACAGTCTTAAAAAGGAAAAGATTTAATTTACCTGTTCAGCAAGCCTTGAAAGTGATTTTGTGTGTTGAGAGAAAACCCTTGGTGGTATTGTGGTCAACGCGGTCTGTCGTTTGCACTTTTTGACCTGTGGCCTCTTTGGGACATGATCAAAGAAGAGCCCTCCACACCACCGCCAGCGGTGCTGACCATCCCTCAAGGAATTGCTCAAGTGAATTGAGTAGTTATTTGAACCATCACCCTGAGGAGGAAATCAATGTATGAGTCCTTTGATTTTATTTTTTAGAAAAAGAGTTTTTCTGTGTGGGAGAAACATAGAACTGTACAAAGGAAACTGCTCTCTTATGTATGATCTTGTTTTCATAATTAGTTTGTTTTGCAGTAAAAATGTAAATGATTCTCTCTCTCTCGCTCGCTCGCTCTCTCTCTGAGTGGTAAGGGAATATGCACTGAGCACATTGTGGCTTCAATTTGTACTTTGTACGTGCCAGAACAAAGGAGCAATCTACATTGCATACACGCTTGCTGAACAAGACTACAAAATTCGAGCAGATCATGTGTAACAAGAACGAACTTCTGGCTACTGCATTCTGGGACCGTAAAGTAATCTTGGTGGTGGACTTCATTGGGCGAGTGTGTCTATGTACAATTCGAAGTGCTATCTTATTTCCACATTCGCTAATTGAATCCTAGTGGGCAGCGGTGGCTCAGTAGTAGAGCGCTCATCTTTGGTTCTTGAGATCCTCGGTTCGATTCCAGCTCATGCCATGTGGGTTTTATGGTGGACAAACACCGTGTGCGTGGGTTTTCTCAAGGTTCTCACGATTCCTCCCACTTTCTTCATTCCACCAATTCTCCCATCATCATCAGTACGACCTGAGTCATAATTGCCTAAAGTACTTAAATGAAATTCAAATTCAAACTAATTTAATCCATAGTGTACCGAAGTCTGCCGTACTGCTCAGGTGGCAACTTTCTCGGTCGCTTTTTCTTTTCAGCTGATGCGAGAAACATTCTGAGTATTTCGATTTTCTGACACGGAGTCCCCACCCCCCTTACTCCAATAAAATGATGGGTGCTTACAGTAATTTGAATTTGATGATAGTAAAAAGATATTTGTAATAAATGTCTTAATATGACGGAATGTAGTCAAAAGTAGTGTCTAACGTGTTTTATAAAATAATAAAAAGATGAGAATGTTATGTTTTGACACTTTTAAACAAGGAAAATATAGACAAAACCCAGGCGCTCCTGCATAATATCAAATTTACTGAGATCTAAAGGGGTTTTTTGCTTTTTTTTTTAACTAACCAAAACGTAAAGCACCTGCCAGTTTCAGAATCACCAGGTTATAAACGGCTGTACAAATCAAGGTCACCGAACTAAAATCTGACATCAGTTTCTCTGTAGCTGCTTTCATTGTGGCTATAGCCTCAGTTCATTGAATGGAGAAAGCTAACCAAATGAAAAGTACCAACACGGTTTTTAGAATT
>JAGDQP010062049.1:0-11937 GCA_022664845.1 Lepisma saccharinum
TGGGATAGAACATGTGAAAATGTTAACACTAATAAAGAAAATTACTCTTAATATTGGAGGTAAAATATTCACCATTTTACTATTGTGATTATGTCGACGTTCGGGTTATTCATCTTGCAGGCATACTCCTTTTACTAATTGACAACACAAACAGACGACCATTCAATTCTTCAAATCGCCCATGAAATTGCAGTAGTCGTAAGCACAGATGTTTTGAGAGATGGCGAATCCAAAAACTTCCTGAAGACCCAGTCGCCGCTATTATCATTTTGTTTTAAGAGTATATGCGAGTTTATGTCAAGAAGAGCTTTTAGTATAACGAGTAAAATTACTTTTGAGAGCTTGCTTAGAACTAGGATAGGAATTAAAATATAAACTGAAAATGAGCACATTATTTTTTTTTCATAATCAGCTACTTTAAATCCGAAACACACATGTACACATTAAGATAGATTATTTTGCTATTTCATAACATCCAGTTAAATCAAGTACAAGGGTATGCCTACTTAAGACACATTTGTTATCCCACTAGGAGAAAAGTCATTTAGTATTAGACGACTACAAAACCTACTTGGAAGGCTTAAGTTAGCAAAACAACCAGGTTTTCGACAGCCTAGTAATCAATCCATTATTTATCATCGATGTTTCAACATGAAATGGGACAATAAACTGGAGTCATTTGGGGCAAGAGAAAATTCTCATAACAAATTCATGTGGAAAAATATAAACTTCTGCATATCTATAACTTATTCCCTTGAACATAATGATTTAACGGTTACAGAAAGTTAAATTCTAATCCCAAATGCTCGAAAACAACCCAGCAATAAACTCGTCACGCAAACACAATCTACATTTTTTTTAAATGTATTCATACCAATTGAATTCACAATTTGGATATTTTCAGTTTTGCATTGTTTCAGAAAATACAGTGATAGCTTCACATATTAGCATTAAAATGGAATGAAATATCAATTGCTTTAAGTTTTACAATGAACTGAAAACTTTTAGCAGGACATAAGTCCAGAACTAATCCATAAGGACACGAGCTTATTCATTAGAAAAGGTTTCCATAAAGCGCAATAAAATTAAGTATATGAAAAAACTAAATCGTTATATCCCTGACGAGTACTTAGAAGGCTATGATGAGATTTTAAAATACCCTGTAAATAACCAAAACCCAAACAATAACTAAACTTGCTTGCTATCAGTTCATGACTTTTGTTTCATTGAAAAATCAGTAAACTTTAATCTAATTGATAATGTATGCAATCAGCATTATGGTAGTTTATAAATATATATGAATACAATAAAAGGCAATAAATGGCAAAAGGAAATAAATAATGTTTTGTACTTTTCTTCATTTTTTTAAAAAAGGCATTAGTCCCCAACTTTTACTGACCAATAATATATTCGCATATTACAATAGGAATATTATACCATGACTCAGAATCATTTTTCAACCATCGAACTAACTTTAAGAAACTAAACCATCGAACTAAAGGAATTAATCACACTTAATTGTATCTATTTTAAAACGTTTATCTTAATTTCCAAAACCTGTAACACTGGACTGATGCTCTTTCAGAAATACACGATTCAATTACTTATTTGACGCTACCATCTAACAGATCAAATGAAAATTTACATTGAAATTCCATTTAGTATATCCATAAATGTTTGGAAATTCCTCTGCCTGGATTTCACATATATACACACACGTCATGCGTAATATGTAAATTACAACAACTGCCTAAAATTATATTCTCTTTCATGTTCCTATTGTTTGTAAAGCACATTGGTCTATTTGAAAAACACACTACTACAAAATGTATACGGAATTACTTTTACTGCTTCACAAGCGATTTTTCTTGTCATAAAATAGATATGTTACTTGAGATACATACAAGCCTCTTAAACCCCTGTCACAGCTAGTAAACCAAACATAAATGCCCAACGATAATCTGCAATACGTATATGTATTTCACAAAATTGTTGATAGAGTTCCTGTAGTAGTAGCAATCCAGTAGTGTTCTCAAAGGTTAAATTTCTAGCATTTACAAAACTCTATCACGCAGGGATATTTACCTCTTAGTCATGAAAGCATACACATCACTATAGTAAATTACTTGGTTTCAGTCCCTTTTATTAGATAAAATACACTTCTCACTTGCATAGGTACGAGTAATTTCGAATTGACAAAGTTTGTAGTATAAGATTTATATACTAAAATTAAAGATTGGAAATGGAAAACGACGTAAGTACAGAAGTTGTGTCACAAGGTATAATTATCGCACGATGATATGTTCTACATGCTTTCTATAATAGATAACTACAAAATCCATGCGTTCTCTGATTATAGACAACATATGATAGCACTGATCAGGTCCATCTTACGTAGTTGTTCCAGAATTCATGAGTGCGAACCATTTCTCGTTTAATATTTCAAACAGAAAGCATAGTATATCATCGGATCCTTGGAGGAAAAGGAGAAACAGCCGCTCTGGATACGAAGTGTACTGAAAACAGTACCTTCAACAGTGCTTTATTTCCCTGGGGGCCTGGCTTATGCGCGGAGCTACTCCACCTTGCTGTAAAACTTGCTTATTGAAATGTATATATTTAAGATCACAATATATATACACATGTATAAATATTAAAACATGTGAATATGCAAGAAAATAATATGTAAATTAACATAAAACACCAACGTCATTTTATATCATCTCACTTTGAGATTTCGGTTACCTTTTTTGCCCCATCCCGTACTTTTCCTCTATTTTCATGTCTATTAAAATAAAGCAGACTATGAACTTCAGTATTCGTATGCATGTATATGTTTTCAGAGAAATTCATTTCAACTTTCCATTCGCAGAAGCCTTCTTTTATAATAGTCTACTGGGAACAGGCTGATGTTCCTATGCTAATCTTAGCTCGCCTATCTGCGAGTTGCTGCTGTTTTGTTTGCTTCCATGCCTCCTGAAGCTTAATCATTTTAAGTCACACTTAATATCATTTTAACATATTTAATTGCAAACTCGTTTCTTTAAAAAGAGGTATGAAATAGCAAGGATCGATAATATGGTTTGCTGGAGTTCTCTCGCACACGGAACATTGTCAGAGCGGCGATCTCCCTTTGTTCCTGTCCCAATATAAGACTGGTAACCACTTTGCCCTTGTGAGTGTTTTTGGATCAAACAATGAGTCATGGAATAAAAGAAAGGCATTGTCCCGGTAGATTTTGAGCCCCTGAACCATTTTTATTCAATTAGGTGAATTTTCGATACAGTGATATTTTTCTTAGAAATCATCGTACTTGCAATCTTTTGTTATTCGTGAAATCTCTCAGAGTAACATTACTAAGATCAACATTAGTTGCCAAAAGTCATATATTGTAAATTTTGAGAAGTTGATACAGCAACACTTAATTCGAGAGTGACTACATACTTTGTGTTTAGGTATGTTAATTGAACTAGTCGAAGTGAGTTTAATACTTGCTAGGGATTTATTGATTGTGTCAGGGAAACACTTACAAGCCAATGAAAATCTTCATGGACTATTAATACATTTGGCTGCTTTCTAAGCACTATGAGTTATTCCGGGGGCAAAATAACTAGGGAAAATAAATGTTCTCCATCATCTGTGATGTTCGTTATGGAAGCATTCGAAATGCGTCTAGTGTACATTGTTCTTAAGTATACTACTGCTAAGTTGTAGTGTCACCTCCCACACTGCATCACTCTTCATCAGGGGCGTATTTAGTAGGTCTGGAGATTCTGAAATTAAGATTCATTTGTAAAATGAATATAATTTTGTCTATTTAAAAAAAATGATTTCGGAGGAGGTGCCGACCATCTAAATATGTCTCTGGCGAGAAATGCTGCAGTATGCGAAGTGACGATACAACTTGGTAGTGTTTCATTCTAGGACGTAATAGTTTGGTTTCTGTCAAATGCAAAGAAATCTGACAACGATTACCATTCCTTAAATAAGGGTTAACCATTTCAAGGTTTAGTCTAATAATTATATCGACAGTTTTAATATTCACATCAAAATGTTTAGAAAGGGGCAGTTTAATCGAGGCCATATTCACTGACGTCAAACTTGAGGCCGGTGACCTCTATCTGCTTTACTGTAATTTAATCACTTACATAAATTCTTAAAATACAAACGCTAACCAAATAAAAAGCATCTGCCAATTTTAAACACCAAATTAGAAACGGCTGGATAAATCGAGATCACTAAACCCTAATTTCAAGTCAATTTCTCTCTACTTGTTTTCGTTTAGGTGCTAGCCTCCATCACAGATGGAGGAATCAAAATTTAGAGGTCCAATATTTTAAGGTAGCTAACAGACAGAACATACCAGGTGGACAGGAGAAATTAACGTAGCTTTCTTGTTCTTGCTCGATTTAAATCCACATTGTTCTCATCTAAAGAATATCACTGGTTTCTTGATTTTGGTGAATTATACTATTTTAGAACTGCATTTCTTTAAGTAAACTTATACAAGACCACAATGCATGCACAAAGAATCAATTTCTGAGTAGTATAATAATGGTTTAAAAATACGAGCTGCATTCCTCCTACTTTCTAAGGAAAGTTGGAGTTTTACAAATGAGGTTGGTGTATATTATTCCCCAAATGCATCTAATCTAGTGAATAAAATATTTTACGATTTTGAAAGAAAATTATATTGGCGTAGGTCAAGGTTTCTCAACGTGGAGGTCGCGACCCCCAGAGGGGTTATGAGTTGTGTGTAAGGGGGTCGCAAGAGAAGGTGAAAAAATTAATTTAGCTACGGTTTGTAGGTTAAAACTAACAAATTTCGAAGACGATATTTTATTTTGCTTCTTGTTTTTATAATTAGGGTCTACTAAAATAATGTAATTTGTTGAATAGTTTTGAATAATGTAATTAGGATGTTTATTACCAAATACAGCATATCAACAGTCATGTTTTTAGTTGCAGGTTGAAAAAGGTTGAGAAACGCTGGCGTAGGTGGAAAGCGAACCTATGATTCTCAGTGTGGAAAGTGCACATAGCTAATCAAGCTAATAAGCACGGCAGCAATCTGTTGTTATCCAACGATCCAACAATTCAGCTTATTCTTATTGCTTGTTTGCTTACACACTCATTTCGCTTACTTGTGGTTTCCCCCTTTTTCTGAATATGATTGTATTCAGATATTGTATCGATGAGGATGAGGTCTCTCCCGGAGGGAGGAGTTGGTCTACTGCTCCAACGCTGACCAGACATGTTGGGAGAGGAGGGCCGAAGCTCACAACTGTGATCGCCACTGTCTTTTATTCACAACAACTCCCCAATTGTATCCTATTACGATTGATTCAAACATTTGCATAGTTAAAATTAACACAAAAAATTGACATCTATTTACAAAGTAGTTCTGTAAACATTTCATGTAACTGCCAGAGGAGGTTGAAAATGAGGAATAAAAATGTCGTGTGTGTATTGTGAAGTGTATGTTTTCGCCTCCTAATATTATAACCACAGCACGGGATTTTCGAAACAGCGAATATTTCAATATAGGTTCTGACTCCTACATTCAATGTCCAAGAAGATGATATAGTCACGGAAAATAGTATTACGGGAACAAGCATCTAGTTTTTTTTATTTAGCTCTAAGATAGATACCCATACCTTGAACCTCTCTCTTGCAATCCCTTAAACATATCACGGCTTAGGCATAAGTGAGTGTCTGGCCCAAAAATATAAGGTAAATACACAAAACAAAAACAAACAAAAAATACACTAAATATTATGTTCCCGAAATATTTTTTGGGTTTCTTTACGCCGAGGGAAATTGTCCATTAAATATGCGAGGAACTTTCGACCCCACAGCATATGTTTGGCCATTAAATAAAAGTTAAGTAACTGAATAAATACTCCCAGAGAGTACGCAATAAATATAGGCTCTACACAATAGAAAGGGAGGTATATTCTCTCTATACACCAGCATTATTCGTCGGTGAATATTTTCAATACATGGAGTACGTATTTTATATCAATGTCCGCCTTCGGAAGATTTCAGGATTATTGTTAACTTTCCAATTACATTTTAACTTTCTGCTACCACTATACTTTTTATCCTTGTAGCGTTAAAATACAACATTTTGCAGTGTAACGTGAACCTTTCTCTAATGTTCAAGGTTACTTTTATTCTATGGTAATATATTATAAATATTCCCTTATTTTTTCACGATACCAAGCATTCTAATCCCGGGACAAGTTCCGGCATATTTCTAATTACCTAGGAATACTCCCGGAATAATAGGAATTGAAATGTAACAATCCTGGAATATCCCTCTTGCAAGGAAGTCATTTTAAACACATGCATAGAATGAAAAATGAAGTAGTTTAAAAACACGTAAATATTCGTATCATAGAACTTTTGACTTTTGCTCTGGGAAATACATTTTAAGAGAAAAACAAAGCAGATTTTACTTCCATAATATTCAATTTTGTTCTACAGGGAATATAAAACTGTCAGTTATCGGACTTTTCTCTGCAATAATAATAAAACTTATTCCTATAAGCGTGACTTTGAACTTCCACGGCGCATAGAAACTGCATAAGCTGTTATTGTTTATTTCATTTTTCCTGGACTTTTGTTATTTCGGATATTAGTGGGCACTAATTTGTCTATAAGTGATTGAATAAAGAAATTTTAGTGTGCATTTAAAGAACTTACAGAACGAAGTTGGCTATTTCCAAAGATGAACTTAGTAATTCATCGCTTCTGTCTTTAGTTGGCAAAATGGAAAAGTGCTGGAATTTCAAGTACTAAAGCAAACCAACATAGGTTCAAATCCTGTTCAAGCCAAGTTTTTTTTACAAAGCCGTCGTGAATAACTATCCACTTTTCATGTTATTATTCTTTGAAAGAAACACTATAGCATTTGTTAATCACGTTTGGGATGAAGTCGACTGTGGAGAATCGCTATCGTGTAGGACTTCTAATTTGAAAACCTGGGTTCGACTATTCACCAGCTAGTTTCTTTTTCGCATACACTGAAGTATTCAAACAGAGATTCATCTCCGCGTTGTAGAGAACTTACGAAGCATCACTGGTCAGAATCCTAATAAACAGTATGTTTGTCGTTTAGCATAATGATAATATACTTTTCATCGGTCTTTCTCTCTTTCTTGATGTATTGTTATCGTATCTTCGTTGCTTCTTTCTCTTCTTTTACTTCTCCCTCTCTCTATTCATGTTTATTTCTTCTCTTAATTTACACACACTCTCTCTGTTTGTGCGTATTCCACAGCCAAATCCGGGCCACTTTCGATGACCCGGTGATAGGGACTGACCCAAACATGAGTGACCCGGTAACCCGATTGACTCGGTCTGGAAAATCTATTTAACTGGGAATTTTGACGTCGTATTTTTCGTGTTCACGGGGTAACATCTCCGATCCTGGTCAACCCTGAAATAAACACTGTTCAAACGCAATGAAATAATAAAAATATCTCCTTCAGCTTCCGGGTTATCAGATCTACATCGAATCACCGCGTCAGAATGCGTTCGAATCTTAAACCTGATGACACAGTCCAAAACCTGACCAGCATCCCCCGACATCCGGTGTCCCGTTTCAGCTCTGCCGTGTTTATTCTATCTTTGCGAATTGTTATACACACAAGTTCATTAGTGTTGTAATTATTAAAACGTTATATTCGCAATAGGTGGAATCTAGAGTGGCATGTTCGGAACAAATATATTGTAAGATATGAGTAGAAAATGGCCCACTTTTTTCGCTATTTCTTTTTATATTAGTTTGGCACAAAATTCGTTTCCATCCTCTAATTTATCAACATAATATTCAACATGTTCCCTTTTTCACGTTTGAAATGTGCAACATGTAATGTCTGCTATACCTATAGGAACATGTGAATATTGCTTTTGAACATTTGTAACTTTTCATTTTGATACAGTTTGGAATTATAATCTTGGCTCTTTCTGATAGAAATTAAGCAGGAAATTTATAATCCATTCATTTTCTTTGTATGTTCAATTTGCATTAGTAGTCTGTAATTGGAGTTATGGACCACGGTATCTACTGGGTTTGCTACAATCAGTGATTCCGCCAGACCCCGGCCCCTGGGGGGGTCAGCCCCAAATCCTCGAGAGTATCCCCAACTTTCACTTTATTTTCACGGTCAAAAGTTGACAGAAACATTGCAAAGCTACCAACACCCTCCCAATTTTGACTTTACACACCCCAGTCTGAAAATCCTGGCATAATCCATTATTACAATGTATTTCGAACCAGTACGTTCAAAGAGCCCCACCGAATTTGCAGCCGAACCACACATAAACAAAGCATGTGTGTTACACTTTTGAAATTATCCTAAATGTGTCTCCACTGGAAATCATGAGTATTTAATCTGACCATCAACTTTGGTCGCAATATTGAAAGTGACTAAATTAATTTTCAAGCGTCCTTTATATATTCGAATAGCCCTGAAAAAAATATAAAATCCAAAAGTCACTTCTATCTTGCTGTTAGATTTGTGAGTGCAAAAGTCACTTGCAGTGTGTGTCACTGCACTTTACAATGTTAGGTTCTTTTTTACTACATTTAAATTAAATATTTTTATCAGTACTCCCTCTTCTTCTTCTTTTTTTCTCCCCTTCTCTCTCTCTCATTTCTCTGCCTTTGCCTAAAGGCATCCATCGGTTTCAATTTTTGATTGTGTGTGTTTAAATTTCTCCCTCCGTCAACTTACGTATATTGTTTCGTCTCGCCTTTATTCTTTCATTTTATCAATACTAATATATGTGTATTTTGAAAAACAAAAACCGAAAAAACATGCTCATGATGTTTGCTGATTTTAGTATGGGTGTGACGAAGGAAGGAGAAAGAGGAGTCTGTTTACCAGACACGATTATGGGATAATAAGGTGCCATTTGGGTTGCCTAGCTGCACGGCGTTCGCTGTCGCAATTTTTTTTTATGCGAAGTGTACAAATGTAAAAATTAGTATTAAGTACCGTGCCGATCCAGGTGGCCGAACGGTCTAGCGCGCTAGTCTGTCGAGTCCAGCATCGTGTGTTCGAATCCCGCCTCGGGCATGGACGTGATTTTAACTGTGTTGTCCGTAGTTAGAAAATCAGTTGAAAGAGTTGCAAGAGTTGTAAGAGTTAAACCAGTTGGGTGGCGCATTCGGTTAGGGTACGTTTCACCTTAAAAAAAAAGTAGCTCAGTGGCAGAGCGTTGTAGTAGTTTCGGGAGATCCTGGGTTCGATCCCTGCGACCGACCATCCTGACAGGTTTTTCCAGAGTTTTCCTTAGTCACACCAGGCAAATGACATGATGGGCCTCTTCAATATAGGCCATGGCCGACACCTTCGCGAATCCTTTCCCCTCCCTTATCCCGATCTTGGCCTTAGATGTCTAAAGCCCATATATAAACTTCAAAAAAAAATAATTAAGTGTGTATTTCATTTAGGTGTCGCAAGTTGTTCGGAGTTTCATTCTATTTAAGTAAATGGCCTTTAAACTACAGCATGCAGCAAAACAAACAGTACTGAAATGTGTGCATGTCGATGCGCATACGCGTTGTTGGAACAACTCGTGACGCCTTCTGTAGTCTTCAGTTGTGTTGAAAGGAGCGCTGTGAGTGCAGCTGGCGTGGGTATAATTATTTTCAGAATACAGTGTTGGGTAGTACCTAGGTACAAAACACGTACCTAAAACATGTACCTAAGTACATTTCAGTTGCAACACCTAGTACCTGTAACTAGGTATTTTTTTGTTATACGTAGGTACTTCAGCTAATAATCAAACGAGAAATTTATCAATGATAAAGTCTTATAAAAAGCTTCTAATATTAAGCTGGTAACATAGATATTGAAGGAATCTTGGAGTGTATCCCTCACTTAATCCCAAAATAAACAACTAATTCATGTTCTATATATGTTCATTTGTCAGCATAAACTTGAAAACTTTTTACTCCAACGATGGCGATTTCTTCGAACTTTTAATTTTTTTTTTTTCAAAATTTCTAAAGTAAAATAAAAAACAAGTCGCAAAAACCTTCATCGAAATGAACGTGGAATGAATGCATATTCTAAAACAGCCATATTTAAAAGACAAAATATAAGGTTAGTTTCTAGTTTCGTAACATTATTTAAAGGTTTAATACACCCGGGATTCATCTACTTCATATTATCATTAACTGAAGGGAAGATCTTGACACACTGAAGAAAAACTAACTGGTTATTGGACGTTTGATGCAATGTTTCTTTTGCAATTCTTTTAGAATAAACTGTACTTTGTGGATCGCAAGAGCATCACAGACTTTTGTAATACGTGTAATAGTTTTAATAGACACATGTACTGTTAACTTATATTTTCTGATACCTTGGATCGGCACCGGGGAGGCACACGGCATCAAAACCTGCTGTCGTCCACACTGACCAAGGTTTCGAAGGATTTCCTCAGTCGAATCTTGATATAATATCTATACAAAAATCATGGCCACTAACGCAACCCTCCCTGTACTCGGAAAAGTGCCCAGCAAATATAGCTGTGCTGATTCAACAATTTTCGGTGACTGATGGTGGCCACATTTTTCTGTGTTTAATCAACGCAAAAAATGGTTGATTTAACACTGTAATAGTGCTAGTATGACACTCTCCGTTGTCTTGAAGGAGCATTTACAACACATCTATTGTGTTACATAACCGAAGTAAAACAACTTTTTGTGTTGATATAAAACAGAGAAGTTGTGGTCCTAATGGGACACCGAAAAGTGTTGAATCAACATTGCTACTTCTTGTTGTGTGCTTCCCGAAGGACGCCATCCCTCTGATATATGACGGGATTATTCCATAGGTGCATGTAAGGTCCATAAATAAATATATATTAAGAACAAAAACAATTACATTTTGATATTTGGCAACCCATTATTTTCTCTTCCATTTATCAGAAATGAATGAGTCCCGTTCAATTATTTTTTATTGTTATTCTTTCATTCAAATGCTAATTGATTTTTTCTTCAGAAGAGAAAGAAATTAGGAATAACTGAAAGATTTTGTCTACGCATTCAATGAGTTGAACATTGCAGGTATACCGCCTCATCAATTTTAAAATAATTATTTATTTTTCAAGTCACTGTATGATAATATTTTATTACCTAAAATATTTTTGAAACGAATTTCATGTTAAGAGCTACCTTCATACAATGTGTTTACTTCTCTGTTTACTTGAGTTCTTCATGGAGTTCAACATTTTATTACAATATCATTTTTATGGTGATATACTAAACATAATTAGAAGTACCGTGGTTCAGTTGGTTTTGCACTCGGGAATTCGTGGGTTTTATGCTAGCGACCGGCCATCCTGACTGTGCTATTTTTAGGTTTTTGTCGTTAGTCAGAACAAGAAAATGCCGGGATAATACCTTCAACGTAGACCCTAGTCGATTCATTCCAGCATCATTTTCCCTATCCTATCCCAGCATAAGCCATCGATACCTAAAGGCCAAAGATGAATTCAAATCATTGGGAGAGAAAGATATGTTTTCACATCCTTGCTTCAGAAGTTTATATAGATAAAAAGAATCTTTAAGGGAGGAAATAAAATTTTACACTAGGAAGAGAGAGTGGAAACAGTTCAATTGCGTGAGGATGATAAGAGCCAAAACTCTAAGAGGAATCCCAATCGACCCCGAAACTTGAGTTTTCTTGGCAATTAACTTGGCGTTTTTGATGTTTCCCATGCCCCCGGGTGACCCCTAACATATGGAGGAAACCTGTCTTTAAGGAATCACCGTCGGAGCAGATGCCATATGTGATAGCCCCCTCCTTCCGGGATGCGAATAGGTTTTTGATGCATGTATGTTGCTTATTGAGAACAAGGGGCTATGGAGTCAGTTTACAAGTAACCATGTCACAGGGAAGTGCTATTGAAGTTGTT
>JAGDQP010062050.1:0-11937 GCA_022664845.1 Lepisma saccharinum
TGGAGGTTCAAATCGCAGTAAAAGAGGAGATGAAATAATGAGTCATCAATGGATGAAAAATGAGGTGAAAGTGAAACTCCTCTCTAACAAGAACAAATGAATGAAAGATGCAAACTAGTTATATTTTTTTTCTTTTTTAAAAAAAGGGAAACGTTCCTAGCAATTTCGAGTGATGATTTAAAAGGAAAGTCGAGTTATTCCCGACTATAATGGAATACTGATTTGCCTGAAACATCGGAGGAAATGCCAATGTTTTCTAAATGCCCCAACACTTTTGAATCATCTATCGATTTGGTTAGAGACATTTTTTTAAAAAAATATATATTTAAAGAAATATGTGAATCTACGTTAAAGTGTTGTAATTACATAATTAGCAGACATAAAAATGCATTAATTTCTATACATTAAGGTTTTTTTTTTATTTTATTATTTATTTATTTTATTGGTATTTTACTTTATAGTCTGTTATATATGTTAAGGATAGCCCCAATTTGTTCTTCTTTCCATTTTTTTTTTAAACAGATGTTTTGCTATAAACAAAGGTTATTAATTAAGCATGATAACGATGTCTATTTAGTTATGTAAGCATAGTAATATATATATAAATGGCCGAGATTTCGGCTAAACTGCAACTAAAAGCTACGAAAGCTACGTCAAGGTAAAATTATGCTAATTTATTCATATCTCTCCTGTTTATATGTTACATAGTAACACGTTATAAGCATAAAACACAACCATCGATATGTGTTTTCCTTTTCAAGCATATAACGAACACTAAGGTATTGAAAAAAAAAAATACAAGCTTACAATTTACTTCAGTAAGTAGGTAATCTGCGAGATAAACTTACCTTAAAAAAAAAACCGCCAATATAAATCAATATCAGTCATCATAAGAAGTGATATTAAGAACGTTTATTTTTATTATTTGACATGTGTAATGGTAATAGGATATCTGAAACTCGAGTAATGCCGCTTCTTTTCATGCGAGCATACAGCAAAATGCTTCGCTAGCATTATCTCGAGGTTACTTGTATATAGACATTAAATTTAGCAAAGCCATTACCTTTACTTTAATTGTAGTGTAAGCCTTACGAATTATTATAGCAAAACATCATTTGTTTTATATTAGTTTAAAAAAAAGGGGGGGATAACATGAATTTGAAAAGCTAAAATTTGGCTTCTTTTTTTCTCTCTTTATAGACAAAAAGAATAAAATGGATCGTATATTTTTAATAGCAACTTCCATACAAATGATAGCTTTTTCTACAACGTTACACCCTAATGAATACCACGAAGTAATTCTGCAACAAATTGGAGCTACTTTAACAAATAAGGGGCTGGCAGTAAATTCACACACGGATGTACACATAGCAATACGCTCCAACCTTAATCTACAGACAACTTATCCTTCTAAAAAATTGTGTTGCCTGGAACGAGATTAGACAAGAGATTAAGAACCTTGAAAAAGCATTTTTTCGCAATATCGAAGATGCCATCCCATGTCACTTTAAAATCTCAGCCACCCAAACTATTTCTTGTGTAAATAACACACGAACTAAGAGAAACTTTCTCTCCTTCTTGTTAGGTATAGGATCGTTTGGTTTATCCTTGACCAATATGTTTCGGCAACGACATTTAGCTTATCAGTAGAGCAACTGAGACAGCACGAAAATTTACTGACCTAAGAAATAAATAATATGAAAGAGAGCTTCACTCAAGAGATTAGAATTATCAAAAACGTAGTTCTTCAAATCAAAAATACATTCCTAGGCATGCAAACGCATATATTGAAATCATTTTGTGCTCTCGCTCAGGAAACACGAAAACTATCCGCTTTATATGCCCATAACTTAGCACAGAGTGAAATTAAGCAATTTATGTCACACATTTCGACTAACACACTTTCTCCCCAAATTCTAGCAGAAAATCACGCTTTGAAACTCGTTTCTGAACACGAACTCCTTAGAGACACTATCTACAAGTATGACTTAGGCCTTTTATATACTGTTTCCAAAACATTTCTTGTTTCCTTCAATTTTCAGACTAGGAACGTAGACCTATTACTTCAAGTTCCACTGATAAAAACCAATTCTATGTCTACTCTTTTGGAAGTTATCAATTTAGGATTTCTATACCATAAAGTTCAAACAACCATTTCTTTGCCTCGCTTTGTATTCACGTCCGGTAACGAATTTCTCGAAATTGAGGAACAATTTTGTTCATTTGAAAATTATTTATACGTATGCAAACCTCATAGTTTTAGGAACTCACAACAAGCGAGCTGCATAACTGAGTTAATATACAATAACACGTTTTCCACGTGTCAACTTCAAACTTTTGATTCCAATACCAATTATATTTATCGTTATACGGATACGGGCCTATTACTCTCTTCTTTAGTGCCCTTTCACAGAACATATAAATCCGAGACAGGAATATCCCACAGCAAACCTTACGAAAATACTAATAATGCTTCATTATTCTTCCACTATAACGAGTTCGAACACATTATTTTTAAAGATATGATCCTACCTTCGAAAATGCAAATTCAAACAGCTACACACCACTTAGTTTTAAATAATACAGAACTACTTCCCATATTGGTTGAAAATTCTATTATACGCCAGTTAGATAAATTAACAGAACAATTAAATTCAATTAAGATGCAAGGTAAACAAATTCAACCTCTCGAATTCGATATTTCTTATACCAAGATTTTCATAATTATATTTGTAGTAATATTATTTTTGGTAATAGCCATAACTTTAGGATATGTATTTTACGTTACATCTAAAAGAATTAAAATCTTAGAAGAGGCCAGACACTAAGTTTGTTTCTTTATGTTCTCTATTTCCAGAGAGACATGTTAAGAACAGCCTTGATAGTTATGTCCTTGAGTATAACGGGCCTCACATTAATCATTTTGGCATATATTATTGCCAAACTATGTAGCTATAAGAATACAAATAATAATACTAGGCGATCTCGAAATAAGCAATCATCTTCTACCCATAATTCCATTTCTCTACCTTCTATTCAATACATTTCTAAGCCATACTATTGCAATGTTCCACCTTCTCCTTTCTTAAACCAGGGACACGAGTATGAGATACCTCTTTCCTGCTATGACAAATCTCAAACTTCTCAAACAACTTTTATCCTCACGCCAAGGGTACCACTCTCGCCACCACCACAAACTCCAGTTTCTAAAAAGGAAATTAGCAAAGTCACAAAGAACCAACCTATAAAACCTCCAACACCTTATATATTTTCTATAGAGGACATGTCCCCTCACGAGTTCCTTTCTTATCTCGTATAAACAAAGCGCCAAGGCCTCCTTCTCTAAATCTCACCGGACTAACACAAAAACTTACAACAAAGCGCATCCAGAACAGCACATCAACAGACGGCGGCGCAGCATCCTCAATAACCCAGGCGGCAACAAGAACCCAAAGTGGACTTCCAGGACCTAGGAGACAACAGGAGTACCTAATTCCCCAAGAAAAGTGCTAGTGCAACAAGGATCCCTTGAATGGAACCCGACACGAACAAATGCACACCTAGTGACAGCATATACATATGCTCCCCCTTTTTTTTTCTTTCCCTTCCCCCAGTGTGGTGTTTAAGTGAAATATTTCTTATGATTATTTTTATATAAATATTTAGTGTTAAAGTGATACAGTGACAGTGATTTTTTTTCTTCCTCGATTTAATATGATATACATGTATTGACGGTAATGGGGCAAAATCTGGACAATCTGGTGGATGGAATATATATATACAGAAAACATAGGTCAAGGACGAATTTTCACATATAAACAATATTTATACGAAAATTCTTAAATTCGGTGGGGGGTATGTAAGGGATACCTATCGATCCCAGGACTATGTCTCGGGATCACAGAGGGTCTCATCAAAGATCAGCAGAACCAGAATTGAGCAAACAAACATTATAAAAATTGTAACAAAGAAACAATGCTTATAAGACACTGCTTACTCATGAGCAAGTTAAATAAAAACAAACATACGTAACTTGTTATGTACAAGAAATAATGAAGTGTCAGTCAATATTTATGTTAATAGTGCAGAAACTTTTCCGGGCTGTATGAATGGAAAACAGGAACCTCAGACTGTGCGGGCCAGCAACTCCCCAAGAGAAATGGTGACCCACACAGTTGTTTAGGCTCCTCAACTCCCTAGAAGGGGAAAGTTAGATTCAATATATAGAAGAGAACTTTTACCAACAACACAGAAGAAGAGTGATATAGCTATAGTACCTACACTCTTCCAGGGCAGTCATAGGAGTTGACTGTCAAGATATACGCATACAAGAGTCCTTTCATACAGTCCGGTGAGTAGAATGGCGCAAGTTTTATTTTGTACATCTTTCTAGAATGAAAGCAAACTATCTGAAACTTACTTGTATTATCAATGACTACATCCTTTCCCAGTACCTAAATCGCCTGAGCCCGTCAGAGGGGGAAGGCAAACGCTATTAAAAATAACAGTTGTAGCATGTTTATCCTGGTGCCGCCAGAGCCTCGTTACCCTGCAAGCACTGAGTGCACCATCCAGGGTGCACTACGAGGAAGTGAGGTTGGCATTTGAATGCGGTCAGAGCATCCCTTACACCCCGCACTTACATTGAGTGCAACAGAAAAAAAATAATGAGAAACTTTTATTATTGTTTTCAAAAGATTACCAACCATTTAGTATTGTGGACGATGAAGGTTTCAGAGCATTTGTGAAAGCACTGAATCCTTCTTACGAACTGCCATCGCGACATCTAATTTCGAAAACCGTTCACCCCGCAATGTACGAGAAATTGAGAAATAAAGTTAATCGCGAAATAAGTAAAACCCGAAAAGTTTGCTTAACGACAGACTGCTGGACGTCCGTAAATTCAGACTGTTTTATGGCAGTGACATGCCATTATGTTAATGAACATTTCGAATTTGTGTCTGCGATTTTAGAGTGTGGGAAATAGAAGGACAACACAAGTGAAAATTTGGCAAAACACTTACAGGAAATTGCCGAAGAATGGGGGTTTCAAAAAGATGATATTGTTCTAACCGTGACGGACAACGCATCGAATATTAGAAGTGCTATTCAAAATGTGCTAAACTGGAAACATTTCGGTTCCTTTGCTTATACTATTAATTTAATTGTTAAAGCTGGACTTGAAATTGAAACTGTTGTAGAGCTACCGGGGAAGACACGAAAAATAGTGTCGCACTTCAAAAGAAGTTCAAATGCAAATGCAAAATATAAAATATATCAACAAAAAAACACAGACAGACAGCCGCTCGAACTCATACTTGATGTTCCCCGCGGTGAAATTCCACACATGCCATGCTGGAAAGGTTCGCTTTGCTCGAAGACTGTATAAAAGCCACTCTTGCGTTACTGTCTTAACAACAGACGAATTGAAAATGGTCCACGAACTTGCGCAAGTTCTCAAACCTTTTGAATCTGTCACTATTCCCAACGACCCCCCCCCTTGTTATACCCTTATCTAACGGGCTAAGCGATGTGTGTAAAACTCTTGAGAAAAAAAAAAGAACTAAATACAGAAACAAAAGAGATCGTGAAAAAGTGCCAAGGACAACTAGCTGAGCGATTTAAAAATTTGGAGCAAAGCAACACGATTACAGTATCCACATTTTTAGATCCGAGATTCAAGACACTGGCTTTTTCAAATAATTACGTAATCGATACAACTAAGAATAAGATCATAGCATTGGTAGCGGTCGAGATACCTAAAAAAGAAAAAGCTCCTCCTGTCACACCTCAAGTTCAGGTATCACAAGAAAACAATGAACTATCTGTGTGGAATTCCTATGAAAAATCTGTGGCTGCTTCTATTCGACCAAAAAAAGGGGGGGAAATGGAACGTCTCGAGCCATCTTGGAAGTGGACAGGTACCTGGACGATGAAATTATCTCGAGAAATGGAAGTCCATTTACATGGTAGAAAAGGGAACATTGTAAATATCCTAATCTCAGTGTCATTGTGAAAGAAAGATTGTGTGTTGTTAGTAGCTCGGTGCCGTGTGAGCGAGTATTTTCCAAGGCTGGACAGATGTTTACTGAACGACGAAACAGATTACGTAACAAAAAGGCTAAAATATTAATGTTCTTAAATGTCAACGCTACCGTGGCTAGTTTTCATTCCTAAATTGGATCTTGCTGTGAGTAAAACATGTAGTGCATGATAAGTTTTTTAGTTATTCATGTAAATTGTAGTTTTGTTCTTATTACAAATTGTAGTTTTTGTGTTGTGTAGTTATTCATAATTTTGCGTCTTTAGAGCACTTGTGACATATCCATTTTTTAACTTTTACAGGGGAGCAATATGAAGTTTGGAATTTCCATTTAAACTGTATGTATTATGTTACAAAATTGAAACTTTGGGATGGAATAGTTGTCCCTTAGCTTCTTCATAAACATTAGAAGATATGATTCTGAAGTGTCGCAATTAGTGGATAACTCATTTTTTGTTCAAAGCAGACATGTGATCTTCAGACGCGATTTGTACATAATTTTATAGTAATTCAAAAATATATGCTTTCTTTTATAAGGTGTTTAATATTTTATGTTGTATGATATTCTTCGTGTATGCTCAAATAATTAGAAATTGTAATAATTCTAGATATATATTTCAATTTGGTTAAGTAAAATTCGCATACATTAATGACGCTGATATTAACTCTCGGTTATGACCTTCGTTCGTAGCATTATGGTAACCAACTTCGTTAGCCTTATATAGTGACCAACTTTGTAGCTTTATAAACTCTCGGTGTTTATTTCGTTGTGGATATTTTATTCAAAGAGTTAAAAACAATATTCATAATAATCATCTCATTGGTATGATTGAAAATCTATGTTGTGATCATCTGTCTTATCTGTTTGTTCAAGCCTAAATCTAGCTATGATTATGTGAACGAGTTATGTAATCAGTAAAGACGAAGTATTATATTTAGTAATATTTAAACGTATTTTTCTTTCTTTTTATTTGACCATCTCGAAACACAGCCCACTTCAGAAAGATTTTCAGATGGTCAGATTCAAAGTACCATTCAAGGTACATTTACTAGTGTGCACGACGCAATGATAGGGGAAAATCTCAATCAGGAAGGCGACAAAGGGAATCTAACCCTGGTCCTTCGGAGTATAAGGCGAGCACTCTCCCGACTGCTCTATCTCGTGGCATATTGAATTGTGACTTTCGTCCTAATGCAACTAACTTCTAAAGGGACGAACGTACTCGATAAGATAAAATTAATTGTATGGGCGGTAACAGCACTATGGCTTACACCCGTCCCGGTTCAGGGAAGACCCTTAATTTTGTCACGTCTAAATATAGCTGTTAATTCACTAAAATAATAAAAGCATAAAAAAGCTGAAGAGGTTAAATTTCTTCAGAAACATAAAAGAATGGTAAAAACTAAAGATGTAGAGAGTCTTTAGCATAAAAGGTAAAAACGTGAGGGCTGTAAATGGGCATTCACAAAATTAAAATAATACTACATCAAATTTAACAGCTAATCAACACAGTCATCTCAGATACACGGAGATAAACCTGTCTCATGAACAAACATAAGAACTCTCCGCAACATACCTGGTTCATCCCCTAATAATAACCCCATGTCATTGGGGATGTTATAACGTTGTCTCATAAGATAAAATAAATTTTATGGGCGGTAACAGCACTATGGCTTACGCCCGTCCCGATACGGGAAAGACCCTTATCTTGGTCATGTCAAACTTTAGCTGTTGATTAAAATAAATGGCGTACCTCAAGGGAGTGTGCTCAGTGTAACACTGTTCGCTATTGCAGTGAATAGTGTTATGTCTTGTATTCGCCCCCCTGTGCAAGGTCTTTTATATGTTGACGACTTGACGATTGTCTGTAATTCTGCGAATATCAACCTCGCAGCCGGGCAGATCCAGTTGACGCTTAACCGTCTTGTTGACTGGTCACACCAGACTGCTTTTCGTTTTTCACCAACGAAGACAGTCTGTGTCCACTTCTGCCGTAAACGAACTTATTACGTTGACCCAGATCTCTATCTTGGAGACAGACAACTCCAGTTCGTCGAGGAGGTACGATACCTCGGTTTATTATTTGATACCAAGTTAAATTGGCGTAGTCACCTTCGCCAAATTAAAATTTCCTGTACGAGAGCTCTGAATTTATTACGTGTTTTAAGTCATCCCACTTGGAGTACTGACCGTACAACCTTGTTGCGCCTTTATCGCGCACTCATTTTATCTAAGCTTACCTATGGTTGTCACGCTTATTCCTCTGCACGATTTTCAGCGTTACATACGCTGGATAGTGTCCATCATGCTGGAATTCGACTCTGCACTGGCGCGTATCGCACAAGTCCTGTGACCAGTCTTTGTGTTGATGCCGGTGAACCACCGCTCGAGATTCATAGGGTGTACTATGTGCTGAGCTATCTTGCTAAGATATCATCTTTGGCAAGCAACCCAGCACATAACTTAGTGATATACCCAGTCCAACGAGCCCTATATGAACGCCGTGGTCACGCTACCCGACCAATTGGCATCCGAACATCAGAGTTGTTGGAGAATCTGAATGCAGACCGCCCAACTGTCTGTCCTGTCCGTTTTAGTTTCCGTCCGCCGTGGACACTTGCCCGCCCACGGATTGATCTTCATACAACCCTTAAGAAATCGGAGACCTCCATGATTGAATTCCAGCAACGTTTTCTTGCGTTGCAGAGTAAGTACCCACGTTTTTTATCAGTTTTTACCGATGGATCCAAAACAGATGAATCTGTTGGATGTGCGTTTGTTGTAGAAGGGGAAGCCCGTCAATTTTGTCTTAACCCCAAAGCCAGTATTTTTACTGCTGAGCTATATGCTCTTTTAAAGGCTTTGGATTTTAGTCTTGTTCATGGTTTCAACCGCATCCTTGTTTGTACAGATTCGAAGAGTGTTGTTCAAAGCCTCGACAATATGTATTCGAAACATCCGCTCGTGCAAGATATTCTCTGTAAGACACACGCCATCTGCTCTGCCGGTGGTGAGGTTGTCTTTTCGTGGATACCAAGTCATGTTGGTATCCATGGCAATGAATTGGCAGACGAAGCTGCTCGTGAGGCCTCTTTAGGAGCTAACATTGATATACATCATGTTCCATTTCAGGACATGATGATATATTATAAGCAAATTACTCGGAATGAATGGCAGCGACGATGGGATGACGTAGCTGCGAATAAATTGAAAGAAATTAAATTAACAGTGAGATAGTAGGCGAGAAGAAGTCCTTTTATGTCGTCTACGTATAGGACACAGTCGCCTAACAAACGGATATCTGTTACGACGATTGGATCCACCACGTTGTCATAATTGCAATGTGGTTTTAAGTATTCGTCACGTGGTTTTAGATTGTCCCGGATATAATCATCTCAGACAACGTTATAACATCCCCAATGACATGGCGTCATTGTTAGGGGATGAACCAGCTATGTTGCGGAGAGTTTTTAGTTATGTCCGTGAGACAGGATTATCTCCGTCTCTCTGAGATGATTATGTCACCTAGCTGTTATGTTTTATGTAGTATTATTTTATTTTTGTGAAGGCCTATTTAAATCCTTCACGTTTTTACCTTTTATGTTAAAGACCATCTACATCTTTAGTTTTTATTATTCTTTTATTTTTCTGAAGAGCTTACATCTTCATCTTTTATATGCTTTTATTATTTTAGTTAACAGCTATTTTTAGACGTGACAAAGATAAGGGGCTTCCCCCGTATCGGGACGTGCGTAATCCATAGTGCTGTTACCGCCCATACAATTAATTTTATCTTATCTTATTGATTAAAATAATAAAAAAGAAGATATAAAAGATGAACATGTAAAAGGTCTTCACACTCAACCTACTAGTGTAAATGGCCAGTATAACGAGGATGTCCGTAAATGGGCCCTCGCGAGATAGAACAAAAATACACCATAAAACTTAACAGCTAAGGAGCATAATCATATAAAATAAACGGAAATCATAAAACTCTCCAAAAAACAAGTAAAAGATCACCGTTTAAGTTTAGGTTTATACCTAGGTTTCCCTTTCCTTCCCACGAGATTATAATCTATATCCATCAGGTGGTCCTGAATCATATCTGAAGCCAGAGATGAACTTGGTTCATCGATACTATGTGTAGACTCTTCCTGAGCTAACTAAGCAGACAAAACGTTCGTCAGAGTCTTAATGCTTGTAGCGAGAGGCGAAGTTCGGACTAATTTCGGGACTTTATAGGGACTAAAAATTGGCTTAACACGTGAAGTTCTACTGCTCTGCAGGTGCTTTTTGTCCCTGACTCTGTGTCGCCAAAATTGGGACAAGTCTCTGATCCTTGGGGAGGCTTCGGAGGATCTACATGCACAGCTGACTCTGTTTGTGTTGATACATTAACTGTCTGGGTACCAACCGAGACAGTTTTAACTGCTATTTTGGCTACATGGGAAAACGCACCAGAGGGAAGGATGCGCTGAGACTCTTTCACGCGACGTTTTGCATCGCCAGCAGATATTTTCGCTATCACCATCAGCCCTCTAATACGTTTTTCTTCTTTAAATACCGGAAAGTCACGCCACCAGGCCGTGTGATCACCCTTGCAGTTAACACACTGAAGTTTCAGTGATGGGCAAGGATCCGCACCATGGCTACTGGTACCGCATATTGCACATACAACAGACGTCGCCTTACACGACGTGCTGGTGTGTCCATAGTGCTGGCATTTAAAACACCGGAGTGGACTCTGTATATAAGGACGGACAGGTAAGCAACAGAATGCTGCCTTCACGTCCTTGGGGAGCTGTGGCATGGCAAACGTACAAATTAGCAAGCTCGTGGGTTGCAGTTCGCCAAACTTTCTAGTTTTAATTAGTCTAACATGAACGACACCTTTGCTGGCAAGTTCATTCTTAATCTCCTCTTCAACGACATCTTGCAAGTCCCAACAAGATATTACGCCCTGACTATAATTGAGTTGACGATGCGTTTCAACTTGAACCTCGAATTGTCCTAGGGTCGTCATTTGTTAGTGGATGTTGACTGTTTGTTAGTGGATGTCTCCACGAGCAAGGTGCCGTTGCGAAGCTTCTTAACATGTTTAAGTTCGCCGGCGATATAATGCAGTTGTTTTTGTATAATACCCCTTCAAACCACCTGGATTATCTGCTTCCTTCTTTACTTTAATAACAAGATATCGTGTGATAGTCGGTACGATACTTGTCTGTTCCTCTATTTCAATTTTCTTTGCGGTGTCACTGGTTATTTCGGTAACTATATGCGCCTTCTTTCTATTATCCTCAGTGACTTTCTCGTCATTCTGTCTTTTGCTTTTCTTCGTTTCTTTGTCTGTGCGCGAAGGCGACTTGTTAGGATGTGGTGGAGCCATGATGAATGAAAGCCGTAAATGCCCACACTTCTCCGTCTTCGTTCTGAGGAGCCAACGAGGCTGCCGGGTACTACCGTCATCACCCTTGTCAGCAAGCTTTAAATCGAGGCGAAGTCCAATGACTTGGCGTCGAAATCACTTGTACTTCCGACTGATGGATACTTGGGACACCCACGCCCCCGAGTGTTGGCGAGACCAAAGGTCCGAAGAGCTCCCAAATGGCGCACTTCCCAGTCTCAACGAGCTAGACCATCTAAGAATCTGCTGTTAAGAACTAGGCGCTATCCAATGGTTCCGCCCCCTTTCCCCTGGGCCCAGGGGCCATCGTCAATGCAAATACATCCTGTCACATCCTTGGTCATTGCGCGGAGGCGCAACTCACAGCACAAGAGGAGATGAAATAATGAGTCATCAGTGGATGAAAAATGCGGTGAATGTAAATGAAATCCTCTCG
Source organism: Lepisma saccharinum (assembly GCA_022664845.1). Classification (NCBI taxonomy): domain Eukaryota; kingdom Metazoa; phylum Arthropoda; class Insecta; order Zygentoma; family Lepismatidae; genus Lepisma; species Lepisma saccharinum. The sequence continues at coordinate 11,885 of JAGDQP010062050.1, forward strand.
GCTGGTCCTCCTTTCAGGCAGCGTAGATGGTTAGCTGCGAGGGCTGATTGCAG